>JAKTUN010000046.1:11837-27110 GCA_030556725.1 Metschnikowia viticola | reverse complement strand
TTCTTGTATTTGGCTTTCACAAAACGTAAACCAATTATTGCAAAACATCCATGAGAATAAACCTTCGCTATTGACCTCGCCTCTCATTCGAAACTCTGTGCTGATATTCTACATTTAATACATGAAGCATCTTGATAGGACTCGCACTCTCGTACATGCGTGTTCGAAGGACTGTTAACGTAATTCATCACGGAGAAGCGGTATGCTGCATATAGCGACCTGAATTAGACGAGGGAACCTACGACCAGTCCGGTCTTTACCGGTTATATATGATGAGTTTGAGACCAGAATATTATAACCCGTATCTGTATTTCATTGAAAGACTTCTGTGTAGGAACCGCCTTGAGTACCTTAACAAAAACTCAAGAATCGCAACGACCTTCATCCAATGCCATTAGCGCGTGCACGCGCACTGGTCAGAAATCGCCGAGGCCTTCACTTTATTGGGCAATTGACTTCGAGAGATACTACAAAACAGTTACAAAGAATGAAATCTTGGTTTCGCAGTCAAAAAAAGTTTTTCTTGAAAAACTTCTAAGAAGAGGGAATGTTGTTTGTAAGGATTATGATATGGACTTAATTTCTGTAAGAATTGACCTTGGGAGCAAACTTTGGGACTTCTCCACCTTTTGTCAGGTTTTCTGCTGTGCGAGTCATTTAAAGATCTTTCAATGTTGTCGAAAAAAAATCACTTGCAACGAATTTTGATTCTCACGAAAATTCCAACATTCCCGGTCATAAAAGCTTCAGTTTCGTTCGATCCAAAAACTACCGAGGGATTTTTGAACCCCGGGAATTTTCGGATCTCGAGTTTTAGCGTTGTTTGTTCGAAGAAGCGCGATGGAGTCAGCGCCGGGCCGAAGCAATTTTTTCTTCGCACCAAAAAAAAATCCAGTGTGTGAAGCCCCGCGAACATCCCCACTTGTCGGCGAAAGTCCGAAACTCCGCACTCTAGGCGAACTCCGAGTCAAGATCACGAAGATAGTTGCTACCTCAACACAATTTCGTTCGAACCAAAAGTCGAAATCTGAACTATTGAGGCTTTGAAAGGTATTTTACACTGCAGAAGAGATCTTGTGGATTAAGAAACAGCATTATTGCACAAAGTAATCCCGGGCCCCGGAGCCCGGAGAGTCTCGCGCCACGTGCAAATCTGGGGTGAAGCTTACCTTTGGCACTGCGTGGGACTTGCGAGATGTGCTGGGCGCCGCCCTTCCCCATGTTTCTCACCCTTTATATAAGAAGATACCCCTCCGCTCATCCAAATTTTGATTTCAAAAATTTCCTCAATTCTCTCCGATTGCAATTGTCAAACTTATTTCCCTAGCCTGTGAGAACCATCAAAACGCTTAGAGCCAACTCGCAGACTCATTCATACAGTCGCATATTAAATTATAAAAAAAGTACATTCAAAAATGGTCAAGGTTACTGTCTGTGGTGCTGCCGGAGGTATTGGTCAGCCGTTATCGCTTTTATTGAAACTCAACAAGAACGTGTCGGAATTGTCCTTGTTTGACGTTGTCAACGTCCCTGGTGTTGGAGCCGACTTGGGTCACATCAATTCTGCCGCAACAACGAAGACTTTTTTGCCTTCTTCGAGAGAAGATAAAACAGCCTTGGCCGAGTCCTTAAAGGGCTCTGACTTGGTGGTAATCCCAGCAGGTGTTCCCAGAAAACCAGGCATGACAAGAGATGATTTGTTCAACATAAATGCATCGATCATCCAATCTTTGGCGCAAGGAATCGCCGAGAACGCACCAAGTGCCCTCGTCTTGGTGATTTCGAATCCTGTCAATTCGACTGTTCCAATTGTCGCAGAGACTTTGAAAAAGTATAACGTCTACGATCCCGCACGTCTCTTTGGGGTTACCACTTTGGATATTGTGCGTGCCAACACTTTCATTTCCCAGCTTTTCCCCAAGGAATCGAAACCAACGGATTTCGAAATCCCGGTCGTAGGTGGGCACTCGGGTGAAACGATTGTTCCCTTGTATTCTGTTGGCGCTAAGCCTTACTACGACAAGTTGTCTGCTGAGCAGAAGAAGGACTTGATCCACAGAGTACAGTTTGGTGGTGATGAAGTTGTGAAGGCGAAGGATGGCGCTGGCTCTGCCACTTTGTCTATGGCTTATGCGGGCTACCGTTTGGCCGAGTCTTTATTGGAGGCAGCAAGTGGCAAGGAGGTCGAGGAGTGTACGTTTTTAAATTTGGACCCGTCTATCAAGGGTGCTGCTGAGGCCAAGAGATTAGTGAATGGCCTTGACTTTTTCTCTCTTCCTGTCAAATTATCTAAAAGTGGTATTGCTGAGGTCGATTACAAGATTTTAGAGAAGATTGACGCCGAGGAAAAGAAGTTATTGGCTGTCGCCATCGAGCAATTATCAAAGAACATTGATAAAGGCGTTGAATTTGCAAGGAAGTAGCGATTCAAGTGTGTAATGTGTGTAATATAAGCTCGAAGATCCATGGATGCTTTTAGAGCTGTAATGTATTTGTACGTCAAAACTGGTTTATTGCATGACCAAAGAATAGATCCATTCCGGTCTTCCCACATGCTTAACTTGGCTGCACGTATACCAGAGAGTCAGCTGCGCCGTGAGAATTTTACCTCAACGAAACACTTCAAGAACACCGCTTGTGCCATTTGTCCAGCCCGATTTTTAAATTTTCGTAGCGAAGCTCTCGCTTTATACGTCTTTTCGCCGGGTGCAATTTCCGCGTTAATTCATCAGAGACGCAATAACGCAGCTTTACCCACAAGTTCATAAACGGAACTCTGCGATTTGGTTTGCCGTCCGAGTTCGAGATTTATTATACTTTGATTTAGTATCGGAAGGTTCAAATTTTAGGGTCAACTAATAGCAGCTACTTCGCCTTGCTGCCCGACCTTTTTTCGCAGTGCTTCTCTCATACCAGAACACCAGTGAGAATTCTATCCATTCTTTTTTTCCCACTCGCACACCTCTCAAATCTTTTCTCTGTTTGGCTCTCTCCTTAATCACTCATTGCCGCTCAAACGCCTTCATCTTTCGATATACCTCCAAATCAAAAATACACTGATCATATCAACACTCTAGGTACCGCTTACGTAATCTTTCGCCATGGAAGCAATTCTAGACTTTTCGAAGGACCTTGATCTCGATCTATTTGATAGTGTCGTCGAGACATTTTACAAATCGGGGCCTGAGCAGCAGAGAGCCCTGGTGATTTTGACTCAGTTTCAGGAGAACCCAGAGTCCTGGAAACGAGCTGATGCCATTCTCTCCGCTGCGAAAAACTCACAGTCGAAGTATATCGCTTTGTCGTGTTTGAATTCCTTGATCAAATACAGATGGAAAACCATTCCCGAGGGGGAGCGCGTTGGAATTCGGAACTTCATCGTCAACATGATCATTGCGTTGTGTGACGACGAAAAAATTTTTGGGACCGAGCGTGCACTCATCAATAAGATTGATTTGACGTTAGTGTCTGTTTTGAAGCAGGAATGGCCTCACAACTGGCCGCAGTTCATTCCGGAGATAGTCATGAGCTCCCGTTCGTCGTTCAATGTATGTGAGAACAACATGATCATTTTGAAATTGATGGGCGAAGAGGTCTTTGACTTTTCACAAGATGAGATGACACAAGCGAAAGCAAATTCGTTGAAATTGAGCTTAAAAGCAGAATTCGAGCAGATCTTCAAATTATGTTATGAAGTGTTGGACAAAACCACAAAATCTTCATTAGTCATTGCGACTTTGAACGCCTTATTGAAGTACATCCATTGGATTCCTTTGAATTATCTTTTCCAAACAGACATTTTGTCATTGTTCACAAACAAGTTCTTGGCTCCCCCAGATACTAGAGCTGTGACCTTAAAGTGTTTGACAGAAGTCTCCAATTTGATCTCACCCGAGAACGAGGAAAAATTTATTGTGTTTTTCCAGGCCACGATGGAAAAAATCGTCACCATTGTTCCATTGAATGACTCAATATCTTTGAAACGGTCTTACCAGCTGGCGAACTCAAATGATCAGTCTTTCTTGCAAGATCTAGCCATGTTTTTGTGCACGTTTTTGAGCAATCATTTGCAAGCTTTAGAATCTTCCCCTAGCTTAAGTGAGCTTCTCCTCATTTCAACGAACTATTTGGTCGAGCTTTCTCGTATTGAGGAGCGGGAATTGTTCAAGACTTGCTTGGACTATTGGTGTACTTTTGTTCATGGGTTGTTTGAAGAAATCAGAAACTTACCTGCTAAAGAGTTGGGTCCATTAATGCAGCTTACAAATTATGCATCTCAATTGAGACCTGGAAGTAATGGGGCGCCTGATCCTTCTACGCTAGCTAAATACCCCTTGCGTCAACATCAATACGCCCAGATTTTGTCCAAATTGAGACTCGTCATCATCGAGAATATGGTCAGACCCGAGGAGGTTTTGATAGTCGAGAATGATGAGGGTGAAATTGTTAGAGAATTCGTGAAAGAAAGTGACACAATCCAATTGTACAAGTCCATGAGAGAAGTCTTGGTTTATTTGACTCACTTAGACGTTGTTGATACAGAACAAATAATGATGGAGAAGTTGGCAAGACAAATTGATGAAAGTGAATGGTCTTGGCATAATATAAACACCTTGTGCTGGGCTATAGGTTCAATTTCTGGTACAATGAATGAGGAAATGGAAAAGCGCTTCCTTGTTTCTGTAATAAAGGACTTGTTGTCTTTAACAGAATTGAAGAGAGGAAAAGACAACAAAGCCGTTGTTGCATCCAACATCATGTACATTGTTGGCCAATATCCAAGATTTCTCAAAGCGCACTGGAAGTTTTTGAAGACTGTTGTTAATAAATTGTTCGAGTTCATGCATGAAACCCATGAAGGTGTCCAGGATATGGCATGCGACACATTTATCAAAATCACAAACAAGTGTAAAAGACACTTCGTGGTTCAACAACCTTCCGAAACCGAACCTTTTATTCTCGAAATTATCCGTAATATCCAAACCATTACCGAAGACTTGCTGCCTCAACAGGTGCATACGTTTTATGAAGCGTGTGGAATTATTGTGAGCGCTCAAACACAGAAGGAGTTAAGAGACAAATTGCTCGGTGAGTTAATGGCTTTTCCTAACGTCGCTTGGAGGGCCATTGTGCAAAGCGCGGCCGACGACCCTCAACTCTTGACCAACACCGAAACTGTCAAAATCATTGCTAACATCATTAAGACAAATGTCGCGGTTTGCAAAGCGATGGGCCCCGGATTCTACTCACAGCTTGGTTTGATGTATGTTGACATGTTGTCTTTGTACAAGGCCGTGAGTACCATGATCTCTGATGCTGTTGCCAGCGAAGGCTTGATTGCCACGAAGACACCCAAGGTTAGGGGCTTGAGAACCATAAAGAAAGAAATCTTGAAGATGATTGAAACGTACATCAACCAAGCAGACAACTTGGAGGAGATCGTGAGAGATCTTTCCCAGCCTTTGTTTAGTGCTGTGTTGGAAGACTACAAAACAAATGTCCCAGATGCAAGAGATGCGGAGGTTTTGAACTGCATGGCCGCCTTGGTTGCCAAAGTTGGCCACATGATTTCGGGCGGCGTTGTTTTGATCTTACAAAATGTTTTTGAGTGCACCCTTGATATGATCAAAAATGACTTTGTTGAATATCCTGAGCATAGGGTGGAATACTACAAGCTTTTGAAAGTGATCAACCACAAATCATTCGAGGCATTATTGCAGTTGTCAGGCGATGCTTTTCAATCGTTGATCAATGCTGCCTTGTGGGCATTGAAGCATAACAATAGAGAAGTTGAGGAGAATGGCTTGTCTTTAACCTTGGAGTTAATCGAGAACGTCGAGAAACTTGGAACCACACCTTTCACCAAGGCATTCTATGAGAACTTTTACTTCCAAATCTTGTCGGACACCTTCTATGTCTTAACTCAACCTGATCACAAGTCTGGATTTAGATATCAAGCTCAACTACTTGCTCAGCTCATTCACCTCATCGAAGATGGCGTCATCAAGGACTCATTGTATACTAGCGAGCAAGCTCCGGAAGGCACGACGAATTCTGAATATCTCAAGCAATATTTAGGAAATTTGTTATCATCTGCTTTTGAGAACTTGCAAAAGGAACAGTTGATCAATTTCCTCAATGTCTTGACTACAGTTTACAAGGATTTAAACAAATTCAGCGGGACCTTAAGGGATTTCCTTGTGCAAATCAAAGAGTTTGGCGGAGATGCGACTGACTATCTCTTTGCTGAGGATAAAGAAATCGAGAAGAAAGAGCAGACAAAGTTGCAGAGAGAGAAAGACTTACAAGTGGCAGGTTTGATCAAGCCATCGGACATGGATGACTAAACACTGCAAATTTTTTCAAAGTCTTTTGGAAGCAACAAGTGAGATTTGAACCAGTTTGACTCATATTGTATCTAACACACATGTAAATCAAAATATAAAGTAGCGTTCTTCATCAATGTTAATTGTGCAGTGGACAGTGTGGTGTGTCACCTTGGAAGGCGCGTATTCGAATTTCGTGGCTCGCTCAATCGTGCCTGAATTTCGCGAATGTGAAGGATCATGGTCGCACGGAAAAAAACTCAGCTGTTGAGGAAAAAACGTTCTGAAGTCTTCGATCGATTCCTTCTTATCACATCAAATATGTCTGCTGAACAAACCAAGCCTAAAGTAGATGACACCGCTGCAGGTTCAAGCACCGCAGATGCCCCCAAGCTTCCTACATCCAACGTCTTCCTGATGTTTGGCGCGAAGAAGGAGAAGAAGGAGGACAAAACCGAGGAGAAAGAGGAGGACAAAAAGGCCCAAGATTCCGAAAAGAAGGAAGATGCAGAGGGAGACGCTGAAGAGGAGGTAGATGTGCACTTCGAGCCCTTGGTTCACTTGGAAAAAGTTGAAGTTAAGACCAATGAAGAAGATGAGGAGGTCTTGTTCAAGGTGCGTGCTAAGTTGTTTAGATTCCATGCTGACACACAGGAATGGAAAGAAAGAGGGACTGGTGATGTTAAATTTTTGAAGCACAAAGAAACCAAGAAGACCCGTGTTTTGATGAGAAGAGACAAGACCTTGAAGATTTGTGCGAACCATTTGGTACAGAGCGATTACGAGCTAAAGCCAAACATCGGTTCCGACAGATCTTGGGTTTATACCGTGACCGCGGATATCTCTGAAGGTGAGCCCGAAGCTCAAACCTTGGCCATCAGATTTGGCAACAAGGAGAACGCCGACAAGTTCAAAGAACATTTCGACGAAGCAAAAAAGGGTATCTAGACGTGAGTAGGCAAAAAATCAGAGGGCCCTTTGAGACCTGTATTATGAACCATGCCAAAGGAAGCCCGTGCTGTAACTGATATTAGAGGCCTGGTAAAAATGTTACTTTGGTTCGTAGACTCACGATACAAAGGAGATTATAGAGGATGTCAAATAGTGCTGGATCCACGCACGAAAATTTCTAGATGATGCTGATGGTTTCTTGGTTGGAGTTGTTATTCAATCGATAGACGAGGCATCTTTTTTATACGTAAAAGCTAGAAAAATCAGGCTACGAGCTTGAAAGCGAGAGCTACATGAATAGATTTGCTTGAGAAATTGCATTTATTCTTTTCCGAACTTCGGCTCGGGGTGACAAAACACTTCATCTGTTTCCATTGCTCAGATTAGAATTGTTTATATCAACTTTTTTCACTGGTAGTAAGCCATTTGTTTTGCACCAATCGTTTTCTGGATGTATCAATAAATCATTTCCCCAGACTGCGCACTCCACGTGTTGTACTGGAGTTTATTACGTCTCGCTAATTTTGAAAACCGATTGATAAGAGTTTAAGAAAACAAAACCACTGTCAACAAAATCACCAGACACATATACAAGTTGAGATGAAATTCGGCAAGTATCTAGCTTCCCGCCAGCTCGAACTTCCCGAGTATCTGGGGCATTTTATCGATTACAAAGCCCTCAAGAAACTCATAAAACAATTGGGGATGCCGGCAGCGTCAATTGATTTTCAGGAGATACCATCCAAGCCAACACAAGGTCAAGTTCAAGCCACATTGAAAGAGAACAAGGCGTCATTCTTCTTCAAAGTGGAAAGAGAGCTAGACAAAGTCAATTCTTTTTATTTGGAGAAGCAGGCCAACCTCGCTGTCAATTTAAATCTTTTGATGATGAAGAAAAACGAACTCTTGGAAAAAACAGCACAGTTAGCTTTTCGATCTTCGGACTACTCATCCCTCAATTTCAAGAACTCGATCATCTATCTCAACCTTTATCAGAGCTTCAAAAAAATACATCAGGATTTGTCTCGTTTGCAACAATTCATTGAATTGAACGAGGCAGGCTTCCTGAAAGTGGTCAAAAAATGGGACAAACGTTCAAAATCACATACCAAGGAATTGTTCATTCAGACTGCTGTAAGTGTGCAGCCGGTGTTTCATAAAAATGAAATTAATGATTTGTCGGATCTTGTTACTCTGTCGTTGTTCGACCTCGAAAGTATCATGGATGGAGACTATTCCGCTTTGAAAGCAGTAGAGCAATCCTCGGGAAGTGCACCGACCACGCAAATGGGTTCTATCACTAAATTAGAACAAGAAGCTGTTGGAAGCTCCACTAATCTGGCACATCGTGCGTCTTCCGAACTTGACACCCCTCGTCGTGGTTCGTTGTCGGGTTTTTATAACAGTGAGATTGACGATTTATACGCTAGCTTTGTCAATGTGGCCACAACAAAAATTCCAGACATGTCTGTACTCGAGCGGTGGTTTGATAAAGTCGAGTCTTCTTCGGAGAATGGCTCAATTAAAGAAAAGCTTTCAAAAATTTTGCAGCTAGCTATTGGTAATTTGAAAATCCCCGACACTTTTTTGAGAGCTTTCCTTGATTTTGTCAACTACAATGTCGAGTTCGCGATTGATGCAAATGATCTCAATACAAAACCGATCATTCACGAGTGTTGCTCGATTCCGCTAGCGTCCTCATCTGACGACCATCTGCATGTCATAATTAATAATGGCGTGAAGGTCATGAACTCCAATGATTGTTCCAGTCACTCTAGATTGTTTATTGTGGAACACATTATGAAAACTGTTTCTCCTTCGCTTATTACTCAACTTTTGGAGAGTAGAGATTTCAATGGTCGGACCTGCCTTCATTATGCAGCTCAAAATAATCGAACAGACCTTCTAGCGATTTTACTTCCTCGCTTTCCTGTTGCTCACATCGATGCTCTTGATAAAGATTCAATGTCCGCTTTGCTTTTAGCAATTAAATTTGGAAATTTTAATGTGATCTCTACATTGATCAGTCATGGAAGCAACTGCTTTCCCGAAACCAATGAGTCCAAGTTACAATACTTGCCTATCAACTACGCATGTAAATTTGGAGACTACGAGACTTTAGATTATCTTCTCCGCTCAAGTGATGCTAGTTCTAAAATTATCAATCGCCAAGATGTCGAAGGGCTTCTCCCGCTTCACGTCACTGCTCGAGCAGGAAATTTCAAGCTCATAAAATTATTGATGCAGTATGGAGCTGAAGTTAACCAGCTAGATGGTCTAAACAAATGGCCTCCCATTTTCTATGCAGCCCTGGAAGGCTATGCGCAAACTACACATGAATTAATCAAGTCTGGTGCAAAGTTGGATATTATTGATGAAGATGGATTTAATGTGCTTTATTACTGCGTCGTTGAAGGTCACGTAGAGGTTTTGAACCAGTTCCTTACCTACCAAATGAGCTTCACACAGTCCAATGGCCAGCACGTTGACGATTCAAATAGCTGTCAAGAAAATTCGCTTTCAATTGTACAACCATCAATCCTTGACGAGGGGGACGATCTGGAGGATAGTGGCGGGGTCGAAAAGGGTGCAGATACCATTCCACATCTTGAACTTCCGCCCCCAATTTTGCCTCTCAGGAGGTATGGGCATAGCTTCTTAGAGCAGAAGGTCCTCATTGAGCTAATTTTTCCAATTGACTCACATTACATTCACCTTTTCGATTTGGGCACAGAGCTCAAGCCTGGAAGAATCACAATTTCATCGAATTTGTCTGATATTGTACCTCGCAATATCCTTCTCCCAGTATCAGACGGTCAAAGAGGTACCACCAATTGCATGTTCCAAACCGATGTTGACTCCTTGAACGGGTTTCGTATTGACTTTGAGATATTTCCAAAATTCGGTACACGTTTAATTGCAAAAACGACTGCCTTGAATTTTTCTCAGATTGATACATCGTCGCCGGAAATTAATTCCATTCTGTTGCCATTGTTTGATATTCGTTTACGAAATATCGGAGAATTGAAATTTAATTATCAAATAATTTTTCCCTTCTCTGGAAATTTGTTGGAAACCACCAAATACGACACATACTGGAAGTCGTCAGCTTCTTACATCAAAAGACTGCCTATGGTCAAGCACAATGCTGCCGGTGGATTGTCTCCCAACAACTTTTTGTCCCCAAACAGCAATAGTTCCAACAATATTAAATGCTCAGTCGAGAAACCGAATCTCGTTGATGTTCAGACACCAGTGTCATTTCTGAAGCCTAGCCCACCGAATTCCTCTTTCGTGACTGCGACATCATTGAGTGGCGAATATTTGAAGGTGAAGGTTTGCCTTCTCAACGACGGAACACCCGTGGTATGCCCACATTGGGCAATACCTGTTGCAGAAAATATCGAGCTTTATTTACCTAACTTGACATTGAAACAGTTGACATCCATGACCACAAGTCTCTTCAATTATGAGAAGGTGGTGCAAGATTTGGCAGAAATGGGATTGAAAGACTTGAAATTTGTGAAAAAATTATTGAAGATAATTTATCTTCCCCTCGACACCATTCTAGGAATTCTAGATCCCAGTATCAATTTGAGTATTGAGATGATGTTTCCCTCGCTTTTCGAATTGGATAATCTCCCTTTTGCTGGAACTATTCAGTTGAATCTCAACAAATTTATTGATCTCACTTTGAGCAATGTATTTGACCATGTGAGATCTATGAAACAAGCGACTGGCGGCGCCAGCAGATCTCTTATTTTCCTTTCGTCCAATTCGATTGTCTGCAAGATTTTAAATTGGAAGCAGCCTAACTACCCCGTCTTCTTAATAATGAATGGGATCGTTTACAATAGCCTGAAACGGGAATTTGAGGCAAGAACTACAAATGGCTTGCTCATGGATGATATCGAAATTGGTCAATCTGTCACACAAAACTCAAGCTCTCAAGCTTGTACTGTCAACTCCACACAGACCAAATCCAAGGGTAAATTAATTGCCAATGATCAAGAGCTCACGGTGAGGTCTATCAAAGAAGCCACTGGCTTCATCATCAACAATAACCTCATGGGGGTGATTACCTCGATACACTTGCTAGATTTGGTCCCCAAATTGATACCACTCATTCGATCGAGGGGATTGGTGCTCGTTGCTTCAAATGAAACATTCAATTCGGAAGACGTTGATCCTACGTCCGATCAAAAGTTGGATACCTACTTAAGGACTGAGATCAATGGCATGCGATTTGAAGATGTGCTCAGCTTCAAAGAATGTTTTTAATGAGTTTCAAATAAAGACTAAAATAGCTGCCATTTATTATTTACAACTAGCTCACTTGACGCTTCATTCTAGATGGGGGAGGAGGGGGTGGTGGCGCTTTCTTCAATTTTGCTTTCTCTTGGAGCTTGTTCATACCTAATACATTGTCGAAAGGCGAATTTGCATCACGCGGTAGCTCGGGAAGGGCTTTATTTAAAAGATACTCTCTCGGTAGATTCAAGAGACCGAGGGTCTGTGCAGATGAGGGGCATTGTCCGATCATATTTTCATGCTTTGATATTCGATTTGAATGATCCGGATGTGTAGTTTTTGTGGCATTCGAACGAAAGACATTCTGGTTGTTGGCCGCAAAAATGTTCTCGGGCTCGGATTTCTCAATCGTCAAGTTGTGCTTCGTAGTATGCTTTGTGTAATCGCTCATGGCGGATGTTCTCACGGAAGCAACTCGAGACACGGAGAAAGAATCCGTAGACCCGCTGGATGGCGAATTTTGATTGTTTGAGATGGTGACTCTCGATGTAAGAGAAGAAGCAGATGTCAAACTATCCGAGCTGAGATTGGGCAACTTTGCATAATTAAGTTTCTCTAACGACTGCTTCTTGGGGGATCTCAACCAAGGAACCAAAAGACATCTTGTTGCTGCCCTGAGAATTGACCGCGTGCTCCCCACAGAAAGCTCATCATCAAACTTTGATTCTTTGGTAGTTGAAGCCAAATCACAATTCATGATGACGTTCGAAAGAACCTCCACGAGCTGAGGCGCCTTATATTTGACAGTGAGGTCGTTCAACTGGGTAAGCAGCAACAAAGGATGCAAAATTTTCAAATAAGTGAGGGCCAAGAACCGGCTTTCGTCTGTCAGTTTATCAGAACTGTAATCCAAATCATCTAATTCTCGTATAATGATATCCACCAAAATCTTTAAATCATTGAGGTAAGGTGTTTTACAAAATTTTGTGGAGGACAAAATCAAAAACAAGAATTTGAGCATCTGGATCCGAATTATATGTGACTCCTCTCGGTTCATGTGATATACTAGCAAATTAATGAAGCCACAAATGCCGTTACCAGAATCTTTTTGTGCTGCTCGAACTTCTTCAATCACTTTGTTGTCCGAAAGATTACTTGATGTTGATGTCATCATGTACTGCTCGTTTATGAGTAGCAATAACTTGAACTCTTCGTAGGCAATGAGTTTGCTCACGTCTTCAAACTCTTGGCCAGCCAAGTCGTATTTGTAATCGTTGAAGTTATCATTGGAAAGAAGATCGTCTATCAATGTTGGTAAAAGCAAGGAGTTTGTCAAAGACTCGAATTCGGAATCGGATAACAAAATCATGTGATACAAGTACTGGAAAAATATATTGCAGGTGAAGTTCAAGATCACGTAAGAGCCATGGGAAGACTCGGAATTCGTGATATGACCTGTGATAAATCGTGCTAGGATATCGATGAAGGTCAACTCCCTTAAGGTAGAAAGAATCTCCTTTTTTTGAATAGCGTCCGAGAGTGTCAGAGGACCATATTCTTCGGCATATAACTTGAACAAGAGTAGCATAATTATCAGAAGAATTTCCTTTATCAAGCCGGATTCATCGAAGCAGTCTCCAGCCACCGACTGACTGAACAACTCCATAAGCCCCAATATTTTACCAAGGCAAAGCTCATAGTTCTTGATAAAAAGATTCAGGTTGAGAAGCCTGAGTGCTAAGAAAGAGCAGGTATGGTATGTCTCCTCCTGAGTTTTTAAATGATCAACAGAGATTTTGAGAAATAAGGATAAATTTGAGTTACAATCTCTTGCGTCACTAATAATGAGAATAGGTTGGATCTCTTCGAGTAGTCGATTAATTGGTGAGTTCTTGGCATGTCCGAGTTCTGGATCAGGAGCCGACACACGAAGCAGTGGGAAAGACGTCAAAGGAAGATCAGCTGACGATGGCTGTATCGAGTTACGCATCTCTGGGACTGGTTCTTCTTCAACATATGGTCTCTCCCAAAAAAAGTTTTGTAGCAAGGCAAATGAATGACGTGGACTTCTGAGAAGAGGTTGCAAAAAGTTCTCGCAGCCAGTCTTTCGAGAGCCTCAATATTCAGTAGTCGAATAAGTCCCCTTGAGAGAGATAATTCGTACAAAAAGGACGTAGCAACCCTTAATCGGTCACAAATCTTGGCTTTACCTGATATGAGTTTCTCTAGTGGGCACTTGGAATAACATGCAACAAATTCGCGGCGAGGGTGGGGGTGGGTGACTCGGTGTGTGCACTGCTTAGCACCACTTTCGCAAGCTGACGATTGTATACATCTTACTATAGTTTGGCGAATCAATAATCCTGAGTAATATCAAGAGAGCTCGATTGCAAGCCTGAATTTCTTTTATTATCTGAATGGTACAAAAGCACAGTTATGTTCTTTTACTATCTAAATGAGACTTCTAGAGCCACACGTGATTGGTTTTCTTCAATCCAAATTCCAGGTCACTTTATTGTCCCACAGATTTTAAATAAACGTCTGTGCCCCAACCCCAGTAAGTCTGGACACTAAGCAGCCCTTTGACCAAGGGTGAAGCTCCACATTCTGCCAAAGTGTCATTGAATATTTCAATATAGCTTTTTGACAAAGGCAAGCCATAGCCCATCCCGGCAACAGTATTTCCGCCAAGACCAGGAGGTACGTTCAAAGTTTTGTAGGCCTCTCCTTCATTAGATTCGTATGTTGTGAACAGGTAATCAAACATGTGTTGTAGAGCCTTGGGTGGGATGCCTTTTCCTTTATCTCTGATTCTGAGCTCCATGTATGATGGATCTTCACTAGTTGAAACAGTCACTTGCACAGGATCGCTGACATTGTTCTCGATATGAGCTCTGAACGAGTTTTTGAAAATCTCCTGAAGGATATAGTCTAAGTGATATTCAATATAAGGAAAATGAATCGGGGCGTCAGACTTCTCATGGGCTGCAAGAATGGGCGGTTCACGCAGGGTCCAGAAATTTAGGGAATGGAGATTCGTATCAATTTTCACCGCGACCGTTAGGTCATACTTCATTAGAAACAAATCATTAACCAATTCCACGTTCTTGCGAATCACCTCGCGAATATCTAGCAATTTGATGACCCCGTTATAATTGCCACCTGGTACGAATAAATCTGACAAAAGTGACTTAGTGAGCTCCACATGCTGGTGGGCAATTAGCCTCATACTTATTCTCTCGACCAAATGTTTATCCAAGAACTCTTTGGTTTGTTGAGGCGACAAAAGATGCATTACTTCGCTAAAGCCTTTCGATAACGTCGGTAACGCATCAGCGTGTATCTCTATGAACTCGGATAGAACATTTTTGGCAAAATTCTCATTTTCCTCTAGCGAGGAAGGAGGATTCAAGGATGCTTTGAGAAGAACAGACATGGATCTCAAGTACATACTGTACAGCTCGGATATCGAGGGGTTTAACATCACCAAATACGGCATATCTCTGAAATTTCTCAATCTGCGTGCGTTGTATGCCAAAAGAGACTCGACTGTATCTGTAGCTACCTGCAAGATGTTGTGTTCGTTCAAGGCTTTGGACTGCTCGTATAACTTCAGCATGGAAAACTTGCTCAATGGCTGATTTGAGTAGTGATAAATGAGTCTTTCCAAAGACGATCTCACTTCATACTCCTTGAGAAAATCCTTTGTCGAGTCATGAATGGCGGTGGAATGGTGTCTAATGTA
>JAKTUN010000045.1:0-38407 GCA_030556725.1 Metschnikowia viticola | reverse complement strand
AGAAAATGGTTATTTAAACACTCTCAAAGCTTTTGAAGCCGAGCACGGCAACATAATATCGCCCGAGCTTCCGCACGAGGAGACACTTGAAGGTATCATTGCAGATCGCCTAAAGTATTTACATATAGACGACAAAGAGAGCCCACAAAATATTGAGGTGCTTAGCAAAGAGTTACAAACCTTAAAAGAGCGGCAATTCAAGCCGTGGCTGGCGCCGTACCCGGAATCGGGTCTGGTCTTGGGACCCATCAACGAGCTTGTAGTGACATGTGCTCTATTTCAGATAAATGCCCGAAAATTGGCTCTTCTCGCGACTTCTGCGAAAAGTCTTCTTGTAGTTGATTTGCAAAGCAAAGCGGTGGTGCTGAAAGTATCCTCTGTCATCGGAAATGTCGTGGTCAGACGTATTGTCGTATCTCAAAAACTCATGTTTTTATGTGGGATGAACGGGAGGGTCACAGTGGGAAAATTGGACGAAAAAATGGACTTTGAAAGGCTTTCAGAAAAGCAGATACATCCCCGGTTGGTGACGGACATGAAAACCGTCGTGTGGAAAGGAAAGACCCTTTTGGTAAGCATGGGGTGGGATTTTCTCATAAAGGTGCATGCTGTTGACGAAACTGACGACTTCAAATTGATGCCCGTGGGCAAGCCCTTCAAATTGACCACCCAAGGAAGCTGTTTTGACGTGGTTGTGCACAAGAACAGATTATACGTTCTCGTGTGCAAAAGAGAACTCACACTAATGGACGTGCTTTGTATGAACGACATGAATCAGATGAGTGATGCAAATGGCGCAAACAACTTATACCTCGACTCCAGAATAGCTCTAAATGATGCCGAGTTTTCTGCCTCGGGGTTCACACCCATGAGTCTAACAATCTATAAAGAAAACGAAGATTCAGTGCCGTTGGTGGCCGTGGGCACTTCTCATGAGCCGTATATGCGGATCATCGTTGTACTGATGCTAGAAGTGGGCAACAGTGACGAAAGTCACATTTTGAGACACCAGATCGTTTGCAATTTGAACTCTTATTCGCCGCAAGATAAGTATAGCGACGCAGAGATCTACTGGAGATACGACGGCAGCGGAGTGTGGGTCATTGGAGATGACGGTGTGATCCGTGGACTTGATATATTAAACAAATCCGTCGATGTCAAGCTAGAGGGCCACGAGGGGAGAATCAAATGTCTGGCAGTTGACGGAGATGTCTTGTTGAGCTGTGGCACTGATCGGAAAGTATTGGGATGGGTTTGAGGAGAATAAACTGGACTGTGAGTTTGGGACTTTCGTTGAAATCTCTAAGATTTTTAGATCCTTGAAAGAAATGGGAAGAAGCTCCAATAATGGGAAACTTTATCTAGAAGTCTTTTGTCCCGCTGAAAGTATTGAATTTTGTCACTCCCTATCATTTTAATTAACTCCTTCTGAGTGGATCATTGGGAGGTAGACAAATCGAGAGATCCGTTCATTGAACGGTGCTTTGGTTTATTTTTGAGAAAGTATAAAGTACGCATTCAAATGGTCTCCGAAAGAAATGGTACGTGAAATTTTTCCAACTGAATTTTCTGAGAGCGCTGAAATTCTTTTCATGTTTTAAAGACAACTTTCATTATCAACGTTGATACTTTTGCACATCGAGAGTTATACATCAGATTTTTGTATGCCAGGTTCGATCCGAAATTTATTTCAAACTCTTCAGAGGCTTGCACGAATTGACACTGATGTAAATTCTGATACTATCGAGAATGATATCATGCATTGCATTTTCTAGAGACGAGTAGAGACGAGACCCTAGATTGTACGAATTTGGCTTTTGAACTTTCGAGAAATCACGCCCAAAACTTGATCGTTTATTACAGAATTCGAGATTTTCAAAACTCCTGTGCTTTTTGATTGTTTTTCGTTTCTCGACGAACCGTGTGCTGGGTCCTTTGCCTCATGAAATGAGACAAAAAGAAGAGTGAAAGAAGAGGGAAAGAAGAGGGAAAGAAGAGGGAAAGAAGAGGGAAAGAAGAGGGAAAGAAGAGGGAAAGAAGAGGGAAAGAAGAGGGAAAGAAGAGGGTAATCAGCAGATTTAGCTCTTCATCATTGAAATCTTTTTGAAGTGTCTTGATTCATATACTGGACTTTTTCTAAAGTAGTCCAACTTGTTGTCGTTTGCCTGGAAGGGTGATCCTCTGAGGCAGGGCTTACAATATCTCAGCTTGCATGAAGTACTATCATCACTTTCCATTTTCTCCTCTACCACAAATTCATTCAAATTCATTCAAATTCATTCAAATACATTCAAACGCATTCAGACTCGCTTCAACCAAATTTTCCTCTCATATACCCCAGCAAAAGCTACATTAGCAACATCCATTCCTGAGATGAAAACCGAACACATTACAATTCTTTAAAGTTTAAGCTACCCCCGTCCATATGCCTGATTTAGGCCGCAGATCCTTCATACCGGCGATCAATGCAGACTTACGCACGGCGCGCAGAGAAGCCGAGAATGGAAGGCGCAGATGCGCACGTGACCGCATCGGTCCGGCTCACCACCATCCAAAGAGAAACCACAAAAGTCGCAGACAAGACTCAGACTGGGCACCAATAGATAAACTTCTCCAAGGCAATTCGTAAAAGTTTTGTATTATTATACCCTAGAAAATGTCTGGAATGGCCACGAGGGATATCCGCTCGATCGGGTTCAAGGAGCAGCTCGACCGGTTCAAGGTCTACCGAGTAGAAGAAGGCTCTCATTGGAGAGGCCCGATTGATGACAATAATTACGTGCTCCATGCCTCGACGTGGGTGCCTCAGCAGCACATGAAAAGCGCCCAGGACTATGAGAACGACACGCCCTACAAGCTCGAGAAATCCAGCACGGGGCTCTTTCCAGAGTGGTACTTTTTTCTCTTGCGCAACTTCGCACGGCGTTCGCCCTTCCATAGCTTCTACTGCTCAAAACTGAGAGACGAGTACATTCTGTTTTTGGCCGGGCTGCCCGAGGAAAAAGCCATGGTGGTTTCTGCGATCGACTGGGAGTTTTCGACCGCTTTCAGAGCCGGCCTAGCGCCCTCTTTGGACGAGCTTTTCGAGGGCCAAATTCTCCATCGTCAGCTCGTGGAATCGAGCATTGTGCTGCAATTAGCCGACTTGGCGCTGTGGAGCGAGATCGCACAGAGACAGAAAACGCTCATTTTGCTTGCCATGGGGAACGATATCATGCCATATGCGCAGTTTCTCATGGCGTACGACTGCTCGGAAAACTATATCTGGATGACTCTCCTCCCGTTGTTTTTGAAGAACAAGGATTCCCCCGAGCACGTAAAAACACTTGTTGACCGGGTCAACGTTCTCCGCTTTGGACAAACACCCCTTCCGGCCAGGCTTCGAGACCTCATGCTGGCGATTACCGATTATAGGCATATCGACCCTTCATATCCCGCGGGTCCAAAACTTGCTGCTCAAGCGGCGGCTCTGAAGACGAAAAAGGGTCCCCCGGCTCCAAAAAAGCGCCGTTTTCCACCTGATCCTGGCGCCATGCTGCAACTGGGTCCGGTGCGTCCAAAACTGCACCTTGGACCTTTAAGTCTACCAAATGCGCCCGGAACCAGAGATCTGGACGAGGCTAGAGGGCTGGGCCAAGCTTATTCTGAGCTGGATCTGGCGCCAGCAGCGAAAAGGTCCCGTAAGAGAAAAGAACGACCTTTCAAAAAAGTAGACGAAGTCACACACTCAATGAAAATGAACCCGGTAACTATGTTCTACGATCCTGAGTATGCTGCAAGACACAGAAGTTTGAAGCAACAGAAATTGGGAAAGTCGAAGCCTGAGCCAAGCCATCAGAAGCCAGTGCCTGGAAATCGTGATTTAAGCTCGGGAGGCAGCTCAAATAATTCGGGATACAGTGCCGAGGGGAACAGTCAGGGGACTATTAGTCTGAGGCCCAATGGAGTGGAAAATTATGATAATGCTCAAGGCACTGATCGGACCAACGGAGACAATATAAATACTGGAAACAATCGATCCCATGCGTACGACGGAAACCAAGGAAACCAAGGAAATTTCGGAAACAATGGAAACTACGGCGATAGTAGAGGTGACAATGGAAATTACGGCATTGGAAACTCGGGAAATACCGGAGCACACGGAAACAATGCACCTGCTGGCACAAATACGAGAAACTCACAAGAGGGCAACGATGAGATGGCTACGATGGCGAATTCAAGACGATCGACTACCGCCAAAAGTCTCAGACGGCCCGTCGACAGAGAACGCGAGCTGGACCCAGCAGGCTATAACAATGGAGACGTGGGTCAATGATATTAGGGCACATTAGAATGTACATTAGAATGTGCCTAGATCAGATATGGGAGGTCACGTGACCGCAGCAATGGAGTTTTCACATTGTCCTTCACCGTGCCCACCACCATAATTCTCCCCAAGAATCCTTTATTTCAAATCCAACAACGGCTTTCAAACCATTTGGAAGAAAAACCCACATTTTCAATCAATTGTGACGCAAATTGACTGGGTGGAAACAAAGAGGTATCTGAAAATGTGGGGTCGGAGTTGGTCCTCGGTTCGCGCACTCGCGCATGCATCCGGCTCATCCTCGGGCCGGGCCTCCGCATATAAAAGCGTTTTCTCTGATAAGCTTGTGATGTCTAGCCCCAGTAAAAACAGCCATAAGCCGAAACTCTAATATACATAAGCTGGATAATTGCAGCAGCCTCTTAAAAAGAAGTGGTTTTTAGTTTGATTGATTTCTCTTTTGCTCATATTCATTACTCTCCGAGTTCTTTCATTTTCAGCACTAGGAGTCGGCCTTAGCTTATTGCGAGCCGATCTATATTACTTCAGCTGGTCTGCAAAGTAATTGAATCCTTAAGGGAAAAGCTGGTAGCAGAAGTTTTACTTACACCAATCCAGTTGAATCAAAAGTTCATTGGAAAACCTCTTGCTTGCTGAAAAGGCGCCCACTGGATACATAAAAAACAGCCGAGTCTGCTTCAATACAATCACTCGAAGTAAGGCTCAAAGACTATTGATTATCTTGATCTGAGAAATTTCACCCGAAATAAATCATAATTTGGTCAATCACATCATTTCATCAACTTGTCGAGTTTGATTAGAAGTCCAGAATCCCTCCACCTTTCACCCTTTGCCTTTTCACTCCCCCAGAAAAGGCCAGTTTTTGATCGCCTCAAACACCAAAATTTACCCACCCAATGCCACTCACACCCTTGGAAAAAGCCGCCAGCGGCGCCTTGGCGTCGGCAATCGCCAACACTCTCGTCTATCCCTTGGACTTGAGCAAAACCATCATCCAAACCCAGGTGAAAAAGCATGATCGGACACTGTCCATGAGCAGCAGTGAAAGTGACATCTTGAGCACGAGTACGGGCGAGGATTCTGTTCTTGTCGAGCGGAAAAAACACGAGTTGAAGTACAAGAACACCGTCGATGTCTTGAAGAAAATCTACGCGAAAAAAGGCGTGTTGGGCTGGTACCACGGGTTGATTTCGTCGATTTTGGGCTCTGCGGCCCAGAATTTCTCATATTTTTACTGGTACTCGGTCGTACGACAAGCGTATGCGCTGCTCACAAAGACTGCTGCTTCCTACAAGCATCTGACGGCCATTGAGTTGTTTCTTGGCGCCTTGGCTGCTGCTATTTCACAGCTTTTCACTATGCCAATCGGCGTAATCACCACGCAGCAACAAACTGACAAAGAACACCGTTCACTTTACCAGTTGGCAAAAGAAATCTATGTGCATGATGGCGTTCACGGGTTTTGGAAAGGCTTGAAGGTCTCGCTTGTCTTGTGTGTGAATCCCTCCATCACATACGGCTCGTATGAGCGGTTAAAGCAGATTTTCTTTGAAAATAAAGAGTTTTTGGGGCCGTTGGAGAGTTTCACGCTCGGAATGTGTGCCAAGTCGTTGGCCACGCTCGCAACGCAGCCGTTGATTGTCTCAAAAGCCATGCTTCAGAAGAAAGTGGCTAAGAAAAGTACAGGAATTTTGGAAACATCAAACTCATTGAACTCATCAAAAACGGGAAAGCCGTTAAATTCAGCAAATCCATCAAATCCAGCAAATTCAGCAAATCCATCAAATCCAGCAAATTCAGCAAATCCATCAAACCCATCAAATTCATCAGATTCTTCAACTCTGAACGAAGCTGCGGATCTCGAGAAACAGCACGACCAAGACGAGGATATCAAGTTCGATAGCTTTGTGGATGCGTTGTCGCATTTGTGGAAAACGGAAAAGATCAGAGGATTGTACAAAGGGGTGGCGCCTCAATTATTGAAGGGAATCATTGTCCAAGGCATGTTATTTATGTTCAAGGACCAGCTTGACTTGCTCTTTATAGCGCTATTAAAGTTGATCAGGAGCCGGAGAAAATTGAGATTGGCTTGAGTTTGTGACTCCGGAGCAGCTTGGGACAAGAAGGCAGGATGAGCTTTCACGTGAGAAATTGTGCATATCACTTTGTGTTTCTTTGTGTTTCTTTGTGTTTCTTTGTGTTTCTTTGTGATTCTCTAAAGTGGCTGTACTTCATTATTTCATTTTGTAAAGAAACACGCTATATGCCCAAGTCAACTATGAAGTACAATGAAATGCCAGCGCCTCTCAATATATACTCAACCAATCACGCAGCCTCACCCAATTTTCTAAAGATTGTAAAGATTTGTGAAAGGGGTCTATAGAGTCTTCTCACAGACTCGGAGAAGTACGCCAAGATGTCGCGGCTACCTTCCTACTGATTATAGAAATAAACAGGGAATTTGGCTAGACAAGTCTTTTCGGGTGATGACAGGCATAAGTACTGTCACTTGAGCCGAGTCCACTTCTAGGCAAAACTTTCAAAACAGAGATACACCTGATGAATAAAAGCGTACATCATTCATAAGCAATAAAACCTCAGGTACTATGGTAGGAATAGCGACCTATAATAGGAGGCTTTTCTATACATTCATTATTGTTAGCGAAGGGCCGCGTAAGAGACGCCCTCAGACTACAATACGACGTTTTCCAATATAAAAAAAAGGAGAAGGTATGATCTGGCTTTAGACTAAGATTACTCAAATCAAGTGATCAGAGTCAATACTGTAAACAGTGGAAAGGGTGGAGATTGTTTTATTTTATCCTATGTCTCTGAGGCACGGCTTGGGTGCAAATTGAAAGGTTTTCATTTAGGTAGTGGAAGCATGGCGCGTTAACACATCATAGGTTAGAGTGAAGAAATCAACTATGATCACAAGGTCAGAAAATGCTACAGAAAAGTAGAATACAGTATCAAGAAGAGAGGAAAAGCAAGATAGTGGACCGAAATGATCTTTTGTTCATTTTACTTATTAAAGCATTGGCACTGCCCACTAACACTCAAAATGACAGTTCTCATTTAATTGGATGTCAATACCACAACTGGTGACCTGAGGCACTCCGATGCGGTAGCACCCCACATTTTCAAATCTTATCTGATTCCGATGATCGAATAAAAAAAACAAACGGAAATGAGTTGTTGCACTTCCGTAAAGGTTCTTTCATGTACTGTGTTACGCTTTACTGTCTTAGTATGAGATGTAATTCTCGAAGGATCCTGGGCCGCTTTACTGCTGGGGTTCGAGAATTGAGGTGCCAAATGCGACATGGTAAACATCGAAACACAAGGCCAGGTTAAATATTAAAAAGATAAAACACACACAAAGCGTGATTGAATTAAATTCATAGGTTCCACTTTATTTTCAGATTTTAGTCTGATGCCTCAGATGCTTTCTACCATTAGGCTACAATATTAGAATTTAGAAATGGCCGGGCATAGTGCATCGAGTGGAGCACGTGACCCGGCCATCGCCACGAACCATCAATCTTTCATCAGATAAGGTATGAGACTGAGTCAACTTACTGGGGATGCGTTAGCGCATCGCCTCAACTTGAGAGAAGCCGGCAATTTCCTATACAAGAAAAAAGAAAGAAAATCCAAAAGAAAAAATTTCCAAAAAAAACATCAATAGTCACCCTGACCCACTCAAATACAGATTTAAACCCTGCTCAAACACTTTAGCAACGGACCAGACATTTGCACGAATCACCCCAAAACTCTCGGTCACGTGACTGTCCCGTGAGTGTCACGTGCCCTGCGCACGCTTTTCATCCTGCACACCAGCGAACGCGCACATCTTAAACCTTTGACACAGAACAGCACCCGCCCTCAGGGCTCGAGCCCTAGCACACGTGAGCCTCCACAGGCGCGGAACTCCATCTCGCACAGTAACGCATAGTGCACCTTTTGCCAATTGGGCAGCGCGCACGTGACACGGCCCACGCGACCAGCGAGCGGACGCAGAAAAAAAAGTCTTCATCTTTTCAGACTCCCAACTGCAAACTATCTTCCTCATTCAGCAACCATGGGTAACGGTAAACCAAGAGGTCTTAACTCCGCCAGAAAATTGAGAGTCCACAGACGTAACAACAGATGGGCCGACCAATCTTACAAGGCTAGATTGTTGGGAACAGCTTTCAAGTCGTCGCCCTTCGGAGGCTCCTCGCACGCCAAAGGCATTGTTTTGGAGAAGATCGGTGTCGAGTCCAAGCAGCCAAACTCCGCCATCAGAAAGTGTGTGCGTGTGCAATTGATCAAGAACGGTAAGAAGGTGACTGCTTTCGTGCCAAATGACGGTTGTTTGAACTTTGTCGACGAGAACGACGAGGTCTTGTTGGCCGGTTTCGGTAGAAGAGGTAAGGCCAAGGGTGATATCCCAGGTGTCAGGTTCAAGGTCGTCAAGGTTTCCGGTGTGTCCTTGTTGGCTTTGTGGAAGGAGAAGAAGGAGAAGCCAAGATCGTAAGTCTTGCCTGTTTCCATCTGCATATGCGCCCGGTTATTCACATATCTATATAATAGTACGATACATTTGATTACGTTTTGGTGTAGTCCGGGGTCAGAGCCTTAGCCTTGAAGGCTTTAAGCCTTGAGCCTTCAGCCTTTGGCCTTTGTACTTTGTACTTTGTACTTTTTCTCACTTCCTTATTTATATGTCTTAGCTCTGCAGATGGCCTGATGCTGAAGCTCTAGTGGACTGTTCACTGCTTTTGAAGCAGCTTATCGTAGATCTTAGACAATAAAAAATGTATATATATGGTTGATTACACTTCACCTCTCTTTGTATTTTACGATGTACCGCCCGTGTGACATAGTCCCATCAGATTCGTGTATTTGCATCGTCTCAGTCCGGCTCGCGTTAATAATGATTGAGTGAGGCCTCTTTATTATTGGCTCTTAATCGATGAGTACTTGTTTGCAGTATTTCATCGCCATGGAAATAATCCCAACGTGTACTTCATGCATTAGCATTTCTAGCCCATGGACTGTGTCTCATTCTCCCCTCATAGCCAGGATATCGTCCGATGTATCACTTATTTAACACGTGAGCAATATCTGTTATCTGTTTTTGTAACCCGAAATTCTCCTTTTCATGCCTCCTTCTTCTAGCTGACCCGCTTGTAGTCTACAGTGTCTCTCTCTCATCTCACATCGACAAGTGCTTGCCCTCGATCGAAGGCCCCGACTTCTTCACCACCTTTTTGCGCGAGTTGGTCATCTTTCTGTTGATCCGGTTGAACATCTCGCCACTGGCCCTTTGCTGCCTCATCAACAAACTAGGGTCGACTTTCGGCGCGATCTTGTATGCGGTGGTCCGGGCACTAGGAATCGCAGCCCGGTTTCTGCGCTCGGCCTGCTGCTCGTAAAGAGACTTGGGTTCTGCCGCCTTGTTTCTCTGCAGCGACAACTTGTTAGTGAACCTCGACTTGTTGTAGTCGTTGAATTTGATCGTGCGGTCTTTGTACGAGTCCAGCTTGTTCAAGATCGGCCGGGTCCACTCGCCAATCAACTTGTCTACAATCTTCTTCAAGTTGGGCTCGGTTCGGTTGCTGCGCTGGTAGAAAACCAACACCTTGCCAATCCCGCTCGCCACAAGATGGTCGGTTTTGATCGGCAAGCTCGTGAGCGAATGAAGCAAGTCCTTCTGGATCTGGTAGGCGGGCATGGAAGCATCGGGCAAAGGCTCAAGCCATAAGCGCACGGCCTCTAGGAGGTTATTGTCCAAAATCAGAATGGCAAGGTCGGCCTTCGACATGGTGTCCATGACCTCCTTCAACAACTTCAACTTCTCCGTGGCGATCTGGCCCTGGGAGTTCTTCTCGACGTCCAAATTAGCCGCCTCGATCATCTTGTTTTTAAGAAAGTCGATCCGGTCGTCCTGCATCCGCTCCAAGTCGTCCTCGTCGGCCTTGCGTCTTTTCACCGTGCGGTTCTTGACCGCCAAGTCCATCTTCTCCTCCAAGAGCCGGCGTCTACGGGCCGAGGGGTCCTCGTTCGAGTAGTCTATGCCCGAGTCTTCGTACTGCTGTAAATCCATGGGGTTTTGTGCCTCGAGCTTCGGCGCCGGCTCGTCGCTGCCGCTTCTCCGGATCTTCTTTTTGCGGGTCTGCTCGCCCAGCTGCGCCAGGTCTTTGTGGGGCTTTATGCTGAATAGATTATTCTCATCGTAGTCCTCTGTTCCTGCGAATTCGCCCGTCTCCGCCTCGTTTTCCGAGCCGTGCCCGGTGGCATCCTCGTCTACGGGCTCGGCGCCGTCTTCGGCGATCTCTCCGGCGCCCTCATCTTCGATGTTATCCTCGCCAATCGTCGATGGAAGCTCCTCGTCCTCTGCGTCCTGTTGTACTGCCTGTTGCTCGGCCTGCTCGGCTTGTTCCGCGGAGATTCCGGTCACATCCGAGGGCTCGTTCACTGGCTGTTCCGAGACCTGCTCTGCGGGATCGCTCATGGTGTGCTAGTGTGCGTTTGGGGAATTGTAAGGTGTTTAGATATGGTTTTGGAGTATGGAAGGAACCAGTTCTGAGTGAGGAACATGTGTTGTCACGTGACGCAATGGTCGCGCGGGATTTGGGAGTACGCTAAAGCCTAAAGGCGGGCTCATATAAGCAGATTGTCTAAACACCAGAAGAGATCTGAAAGAAGGATAAGAAAGTTTGAGTTTGAGAATGTGTCGTCGGTAGAGTTTTGCTGATTCGGAAATATGTGGGCTCGGATTTGTTGATTTGAGAACATGTGGGCTCGATTTTCCTTGCTGAGATTTTTCTTTGCTTATCTCGCTCATAGAAGAATGTTTCATGAGACTGGTCTTTAGAGAGCTCTTTTTATTACGGGCATTTTGATGCGAGTTCCCTAGGTCCGACCGACGTTGTTTTATTAGGCCATCAATACATGAAGACAAAATATGCCAAGAGCCCTGCCAAGCTTACATATTTTTTTTCCAACTTGCAATTTTTCTCTGATTTGTAATATCCTTGCTTGGGTAATTTTACACGGGTGAACTATGGTATTATGGGCTCAGTCAAATGAGGCACAATTTTAATTGTGAGCAGGCATTCCTCACTTTTAGCGAAATTATTACAACCTTTCAGAAAAGGATTCTATTCGTCACTTAGTTTTGTGCAGAGGTGAAGAAATCTTTCTTATTTCTAGCATTTATCAAGCCCATATAACAATCTTGAGGGATGCCTTTTCTTTTTCTTGATTGGGTGCAATTTGTTTTTCTTCAATAGAGGAAGTTTCCCTTAACTCTTTGCCCGCTCATTCAATAATGGGTGCGAAAAGACTATAATATGATGTTTCTTTAAAAAAAAAAAAAAGACGTTTCTGGTCAGCGCTCGAGCCATAAAGTGAGCATGAAAGGCAACGTGGAAAGAGTGCCTTCACGCTTAAATTATTCAGTTCCAAAGAGGCCAAGCAGGAGATTTTTTTTCATCCCATGAGTCAGACTACTGGGTTGGATTTTTCTTATCAAGATTTAATTTAAATTTGCGCCCAAACTTTCGAAAGACACCGGTCTGTTAGTAGATGACTGGGCCGTCAAGTCTTTGCTCAACAAGTCATGAGTGGCCTAATTTAAATGCTTCTGGTGATCGTGATAGGCGCCCCTTCCATCCCTGATGATAAAAAGCCATACCCATCTTTTCAATACTTTTGAAAAGATAAAAAACCCAAGAAAAAAATATCATACTTTTCAAACATCGAGAATTGCCAAAACACTCCTGAAAAGATGAACCTTCGGCTTCGCTGGCACTAGCAGAAAACCTACTGCCGCCTCTGGTGTACGGGTGTAACTACGCGCAACTACGGTATTCTCTTTCCTCTCAGTGCTCACGTTAACAACCCAACACCCATAATATCTACATTCTCTTAACACTTGTTATAGCGCTTTTGACAGCACAGAAAATCAAAACACCTCATCAGTCTCTCTCATAAATGTCGCAATATATCGGAAAAACCATCTCGCTCATTTCAAACAAGGGCCTTCGCTATGTCGGAATCTTAGACAAGATCTCCGCTGAAGATGCCACGGTTTCTTTGAAGTCTGTCAGACCGTTCGGAACAGAGGGCAGGATGGCCGAGCAGGGCCAGCCCAGCATGGAGGTCATGCCAGGCACAGACGTGTACGAATACGTCGTTTTCCGCGGGTCCGACGTCAAGGATTTGAATGTTTTGGACATTCGAATCGACCAGGTGCGTCCCGTGACTTATTACCCTCAGACTGCGCCCACGGGCTCGCCAGCAGCAACACAGACAACGGCGCAAAACGCTCCGCTGGCCCCAGGCCCTACTGCTGCATACTCTGCGCCTCAGACGTCGTTTTCTGGGCGCCCAAATGACCGTTCTAGCCCTCACACGACCCAGGACTCCAATCCAGCCGCCAACTACGCCCCTGCGCCAGTTTCGGCCAGCCCTGCATCCAGAGCAAGTGCCCCTAGTGAAACAGGCGGAGCATCAGACCCTAAAGGTGAGTTTGAGAGACAAAATCACGCCAGCCACACCCCTTCTGCGACTCCTACAAGAACAGAGCCCCAAAGTCCTACGAGGACCTCACAAGAAGCTCCTAGACAGCGAGCTGTGCCTACACCTGTATCCTCACAAAGCTATGACACTGCGTTCGATTTTGAGGAGGCAAACAAGAAGTTTGAGAGGGAAAAACAGCAGGATTTGGCCAGCAAGCCCACGTACGATAAGAAGTCGCTGTTTTTCGACACGATTTCGCTGAACGAACACAACAACAGCATGCGCTGGAACGAGGAGAAGAACTTGAACATGGACACCTTTGGCGAGGCGTATGCACGCAGAGGCCGGGGTGGATTCAGAGGAAGAGGCAACCGGGGCAGAGGAAATGGATTCAGAGGCCGTGGAAGAGGCAACTTTCGGGGCCGCGGCTCGTCGGAACCAAAGCCCGAGTGGGCATGATCCATATTGGCCACGAGACGCTTTATAGAGAAAGGAAATAAGAAATGAGAAGTGGGGATCATGTAGTGTTTATAAGCCTTGAATAGGAGGAAAGATGGCTTGAATAGGCTGTCTGAATAGGGCCAGATCTGGGTAGAGCCGGGCCATAATCGAGCCATAATCGAGCCATAATCGGGCCATAATCGAGGCATAATCGAGCCATAATCGAGCCAGACTCAAGCCTTGTTTGGGCAGAATCCTGTCTTGTGTGGAGTCCCGAAGGTAATGTATACAGACATTTGTCTAATTATTCAGGTATAGCTCTTACAATCATGATCGGCCACTATTTTATATGTTTGGTGATAGTAATGAGCTCCAGAAACGGGCCTGTCAGCTTAACATCTTAGAACTTGGAAAAAAACAGAAATCAGTTGAAAGAATAGAATGGCGTCGTAGTCCAGCTTTCCTGATTCAATATATACACCAACCTATTATTCTGAACGAAAACCTCGCCCTTTTACTACTGTGCGACAGTGCTCTCTACTATGCCCTAGACACTGACTATTTTGTGACTCACTTTTCGATATAGCTAGGAGAGGATAGTACGAGGATGAAGAAATACACAACATGCAGGGAATAGGCCCTGCTTTTTTCTTCGTGCTAGCAAAACAAAGATGCTGTTGATTTGTGCTTCTGCTGTGCTGAGAGCCAAGAGCCATTGCGAAGAAAGGCATGATAGAAGTTCTAGACATGTTTGAGCGAAAGCTTTTCGAAAAAAAATAAATAAATTGTGGGGTGGTACTCAAATATAGAAGATTCCATGAATCTCCTGAATCGCTTTTTCTGGGTTCTTAGCCGTTACCCACCAATATCATCTATAAATATCGAGTAATGGCATAATTCGGTTTAGGGCCAGGGCGGAATTTCGCATTGTGGATTAGGGCCGCTTCTCTGAGCGGCGCCATTTTCCGGCCCCGGAAATCACGCGAGAAACCCGATAGCCCCATTCATGTGCACCCGGGTCCCGTTCCCCTCCATAATTTGAATCAAGAATACAAAACATATTAGCACCTTGGTAGATATTTCAACCAATTTTGATTAAAATTTTCTGAGAATTGAGCCATTGGACGGTATTTCTCGACATGAGTACCAGAACTCATGGAAAAAAATACATGTCAACCTTAAAAGTATCGGTCTATAGAGTCGTAGCCCTACTGTCTACGGTCAATTAGAAGCCGGGCCCTCCGGATCAGCCGCATGCCTCGCTTGATCTTACTATCTATCTTCACTACCGTGACACTTAATAACCAGATCAGAACCCGCGGCCCCGGACTCGCGTCTGAAATTGTTCGTCCCCATATTCAAGTCAAGGCGAATACAAAACAACAGGCCATCAATTTAAGCAATACTTTGCTCACTTTTTGGCATCTATCCCAAATACAATTTTTGATAGATTCTTTCGTTAATTTCTGAAGCACTCTTCTCTTTGCTGTGAAAAAAATGGGCCTACAAGATTATACCATTGTCGATAGTTTTCTTGTCGATGGGCTTCTCAACCAACGAGTGCAATTACAAGTGCCTTTGAACCATCTTGACTCGACCAGCACAGCCAAAATCCTGATTTGTGTCAATATCACGCAAAAGTACAAGAGCCAACTCCATCAAAATTACGCCTCTTCAGTAGTTTTCCCTCTGGAGCCTAACCTCTTGGCTTATCTCCAAGGTGGACCTGGCTTCCCATGTGAAGTGCCGCTTTCGAATTCTGGGTACACAAAAGTGCTAGTGGAAAAAGGTTACCAATTGGTGTTCTATGACCAGCGAGGCACGGGGCTCAGCTCTCCAATTGAGACGGCTCTGTTGCTAGAGATGATGTCATCAAAATCAGACCAGTTATCAAAATCAGACCAGCTTCCAGAGTCAGGTCTGTTTCTGGATTCAACCCAGCTCAAAAAGCACAAGCCCTCTTTCATAGATGAGCCTCTAAAATACTTGCTCAACTTCCGAGCAGACTCAATTGTAGCGGACATGGAACACGTGCGGCGCACGTTGGTTGGAGACGCCAAATGGACGTTATTGGGCCAGTCTTTTGGTGGATTCTGCTGTTTTTCCTACTTATCTCGGCACGCCGGGTCGATCAAGGAAGTATACGTGACAGGTGGCGTGCCGCCTATTGGCTTTACCGCCGAAGACGTGTATCGCCAGACATACGAGCGCACCAAGGAGCGGAATACCCACTTTTACCGGAAATACCCACAAGACGAGGCTCGTGTGAAACAAATCGTTGCCTATTTGGGTGAAAACCGCGTGCAGTTGCCCAATGGGGGAACTCTATCCGTCGAAAGATTCCAGCAATTGGGTATCAGGTTCGGGGCTGCCGGGGGAACCGACGGACTCCATGCTATAGTGACAGAGTTGTGGTTTGCGCTCGAAAATCACGGAAAACCGACGTATTCCGTGTTGAACACGATCCAAAACGATACGTCGTTCGACACAAATGTGCTCTATGCGTTATTCCAGGAGGCCATTTACTGTGATGGCGCCAATTCAGAGGGCCCTAAAAGTTCCAACTGGGCGGCCGACAGGACCAGATATGCGTCTGGAAACGAGAATTTTGTCGTGTCCAAAGCCCCGCTCCATCAGCAGAACCCCGTCTTTTTCACCGGAGAAATGGTGTACAAGTCCATGTTCGACGACTACAAGGAGTTGGCCCCGCTCAAGGACTTGGCATTTGCATTGCATAAATACGAAGCCTGGGCTCCACTATACGACGTCGAAGTATTGCGCAAGATAGAGTGGGAATACGTGCCGATTGTGGCGACAACGTATTACAGCGACCAGTATGTGGATTTCGACCTCACAATGCGCGTGAAACGAGAGGTATTCCAGGATTTCGGGAACTCCAACTTGAGGCAGTTCATCACCAACGAGTATTTCCACAATGGGCTCCGTGCAGACCCAGCAAAGATCTTGAACTCGATGTTCAAAGTGCGCAAGTGTGAGACAGACTGAGGGATAAGTATCAGCGGGGGTGGAGTGAAATAGCGGGAAAGGATTTGAATCAGATCGGCTAGAAGTCTTTTCTGGCAGTTTGTGCTGGAGTTTGTGATCTCGAAACTCAGAAGAAAGAGACGAGACATAGAGTTGTGGTTACAATTTGCGCTACACTTTGATGCAATTTTTCATTGGGACTATTGAAGATTGAAGTGGCTTTAGCAGCTCTGAAACATTTTAAACTTCGAGGAAATCACCAATTTTTAAACATCGACCTTCCGAAATACGAACGTTCGAGTGTTACAATCAAACCATAGATCATCCCCAACATGTATTTCTGGGAGACAAAAGACACAAAAGAGTTATAGAGCTCACATCAATTCATCGATTGTAGCATATCTTAAATCAACTACATCCTCAACTACGTATAGTTATTTGTTGCATGTCGTTGGTTGATGTTGAGTACCCACATTGTATTCAAAGACACACTATCTTTCAGGTTTCTGCCCGTGATCTACATTACCCGGTGTTCGTGATCGCCCTCGAAACTCTGAAGCATTTCGTTACTATACTCAAACTCGATTTATCGGATCAACGTTAGTGAAATCATTAGTACAAAGACTGACCTATATTTGAAGAGGGAGGAAATACAGTCATCAAGCCACAAAAGATGATTCATTTTGGGCGAGAGTTTTCCGAAATCTGCACACAAGTTTCGTTAGGGATCTATTGATTCTTGGGGAAATCTCACAAATTTTGTTTCTGAAGGAATTCAATACAATGTTTATATCACTTAGATGAGCAAAGCATGGGTGCGATGGCTAGGCACAAGAGGGTGGGGAGAGAGCAAGAAGACGACTGCAAGAAGCAACTCTCTCTCTCTCTCTACACACAAAAGCTCGCTCGGAATCCTCAACCACAAGAAAAAGACAAAGAGCTTCACAGCACAAAACAGCTTAAGAATTACGGAGGATTGTTGGCTTCTTAATATTAGATTGTTAGATGCGCGAAGTGTTTCACTCCACAGTTAACCTGTGACGCCCGGATGCCCGGCCCTCGAGAATGAAGACGAAAATCAATAACGACGCCCACAAGGAATCGTGTACAAAAGAAATAGATATCTTTAAATGGCACAAACTACTCCGGTGAATATCGAACCTTATGAAAAGGTGTCTACTCTGAACCCTCTTCGAAATATGAGCATATGGCATGTAACTGATTGCAAAAAGCTACAACGCACTCAGGATCAGCCATGTCAATCTACGTTTCTTCGGGAAGTGAGACGACGGTCTGCCTGCAAGCAATCAAACAGAAACTGGATTTTTTATATTTTCAGTGTGGAGTTCGTATCCATCTTAAACCACGACGAATTCATTCATGAGGCTTTTGAATACGCGAGTGAGGCGGCCAGCTAAGAGAATGCATGCAACCACAATGTTGTTCGTTGTAGGTGCTCTCGAATGCTGCTCGGCGACATGAGCACAAGCCCGATTCGAATCTCTGTAAGCTTTGAGCTTATTCACAAGAAAAAAATTACCAAAAAAATTCCTGTAGCATGAGCAGAAAGATGCTTATAAGCATCCCGGGATAAATGCCATGTGCAGTTTGGCCGCTTTTAATTTGAAAGTCTTTCCCAATTAGGAAGAGGTGTGGCGGGCAACTCCAAAAAGAAAACCCGCGGCCCTCGCCAATCTGAGAATTCCTCCCAATGAGATACCTCCGTACCTCGCAGCGCCGAGTGCTATTGCACAGCGGGAAAACGAGCGACTAGCGCCGTGCTGCTGTCACTCTCACGACATAGGAAGTCCGAGATAGATCGATGATGGATATCGGTAAAGCGGGTCCTGGTAAAGACAAAGTGCTGTCATTTTTTCAAAAAGAAGGCGTTGGATGTTTTTTGTCTTTACGATGTTTTTACAAGCAGGAGTGTTGGTAAAGTAAAAGTAATCATCTAATCAAATCCTCTTTTTTCTCTATCTGAGTCCTCTTTGTCCTCTAACTCTGATCTCTTTTCTCTCTAACTCTATCCTCATTTTCCTCTTACTCTATCCTCTTTCTTCTCTGACTAAACGCCGGCATCCGTATTTTGACCAAGCCTCGCTTAGAGGCTTACATACAGACATATCGAGCCGAAGCCTCGGTTAATTTCCGGGTAAGCAACGCGCCGCCTGATTATGGCGAATTAAAGGTAAACGTGGAACAGCCTGCAGCGATGTCGAGAGTTCCTGATACTTATAAATACTCGTCAAATCAAGCACCTAAATGAGAAATACTAAACTACGAGTTTTGGTACTTATTGCCGCCTTGGCCACCTTGGTTATGCTTGTGGCTTACCGAGGCGAGAATTCTATTCTCCCAGGGCTTAGGGTCTCGGCCGACAAGAAGACCTCATTATTCCAAACGCCGAAATCGCCTTCTCCAAAATTTCAGAGGACCACTGAGCATGTTGAACACTCGGGTTACCTGAAATTTGTGTATCGAAAAACTGGGCAGAAAAATGCCGCAGAAGGCTCCGTTTTGATCACAAGCTCCATCGCCAACGAGAAATCATTTGGCGGAGGACGCCTGTTCAAGGATTTCGTTAAAGCTATTGACTCACTTGAGTACCCAAAGGATTTGGTGAGTCTCTCGTTCTACTGTGGATCTCAGGAGCTACTCACAATTGTCACTGATTTCTTCGAAGCGGCAACGACAAACCCTGCCTTTTCGTATGCCCAAGTGACAATTTTGCATGCGCCATTTCTCCAGAGTAACTTCTCCGTGTCGGATCACACGCATGCCGTGCAGAGACATCGTCGGCGGAATATAGCACGTGGACGGAATTTTGTCGTCCTCAATTCTCTCGAAGCAGAGGAATTCACCTTGTTTTTAGATGCTGACATTGTAAGCTTTGATCACACGGACATGCTCCGCCGATTTGTCCTTTCGAAAAAGGATATCATTGTTCCTCGTGTCGCGCAAGGAGGGCAGCCGGACTATGACAAGAATACCTGGCGGGGTCGCCGAACAACGCCCTCGGATATGCAACTCAAGCTCATGGATGAAGACAAATGGGAGGAGGCTGGCTATACCCCGAAAGAAGTCAGAGGCGAGAGCTTCCACCTTATAAACCACGCGGTAGAGGTACAGGATCTACCAGAGTCAGACCCCAAGCGAGACCCGAACTATTCTGTTCCATTGGACTCGGTGGGCGGGGCTGTGCTCTTTGCTAAATCGATTATTTACAAACAGGGAGTTGTATTTCCGACTATGAATGTTATCGGCACGACCTGGAACAGAAAGGAAGGGTTTGATGGGATAGAGACAGAGGGAGTGTGCTATTTGGCGCGTTCGATAGGGTACGAATGCCATGCCATGCCCAACTTGGTCGCTCAACACTTTGATAGCTAGTTTCGAGGCGATGGAATAAAGAGACGCATGAGAGGAAGCCACGTCGAGAAATGTTACTTTAGGGCTCAGAAACAACACTTTGGAGCAATTGAAGTGCTAGCTCGTGTTATAGACTGATCATGGTCGATGGTAAGAAGCATCCGTGAATGTTAAGTCTCGAGGACGAAAAAAAGAAGACATCTGACCATATTTGAACCCGCTTTTTCGATCATGAAGATTGATGAGAATGCCTGCAAGCCAAGGTTCGAGTCCAAAAGAAAGTCTTTGATCCAAGCGAGGTTCTTGAACCCCTCATTTAGTGAGTTATAGAATCTGCCGGGCTTCTTCGCATACCGACTGGGGTCTATCAAAAACAAGGAAAGTGGCAAAGCTGGCGTGGATGAGTGTAGCGTCAAGAAGATAACGGGGAAAATTGATATCACCGTGAAATAAAAAAGAATCTCACAAGTATCACACGTTTCACCGAAGATACTCGCGGATGCTTGGGGATCTACACCAGTTGTCAATCCGGCTCTTGGGATACCGTGTGTGCACGTTGATTAACCGCTTAAAAAGAAGATCACGAGGGTCTTGTATTATGTGAAACTTCCACCTGAGACAACCACTCTTTGTGTCTGAGTTTGATATTCTTTGTTTCGAGGTTCCATTATTCAATCCATCGAGGTCCAGTTATTCAATCCATCGGGGTTTAATTATTCAATCCATCGAGGTCCAGTTATTCAATCCATCGAGGTCCAGTTATTCGATCCATCGAGGTTTTAATATTCAATCCATCGAGATTCAATTATTTGATCCATCGAGGTTGGGTAGCTTAGCTCCGGCAAGTGTGTTCTCATCTCGAGTGGCCATTGACATAAATCAAACGGCGGTTTCCCACAAAAATTTGCCATATGTCTTGTCTTTGTCCGACGAGCAGACAAACTGGACCTGAAAATGCCCAAAAAGGTAAAGTTCTATGGATATGAACAGCAACACGACCAAAGTAGTCTAACTAGACTTCTTTGCCGTGTACGTCACGTGCACTTTACGCTGGCACTAAATGCATCTTATTGGTGGAAACCCATTTTTTTATGAAATATGAGTCTCGAAAAAGTGACGAGTTGAGCTAGTCGGGCGTCAGCAATGTGAAGTGTGCCCTCTGATCAATGAATGATCAGTACTTGTTTGGTTGAGCACACCATTAAAATTGCTAGAAAAACATTGGATCGCTTTTATCTTGCAAGAGACAACTCGTGTGAAGTGTGCAGTCTGGGATGACTTGGGCATGTTGTTGTCCTTGAAATACTCAACACAACATAAGTATGAAATCACGTCAGCTTGACACCACTGTCTCAAGAGAAAACCCACGCTTAGCATAATGCTATAGACAAGTCCCCGGCAAAAACCCCACTCTCCTAAGCCCCTTCAGTGCGTCCCCCGTAGCTCCAAGAACCCAATTGTCTCCATTTGCATCGTAAGTCATGGCATTCAGCTGGAGATCATACACAATCTCGATCTTGTCCCCGGGTTCCAAAGATAGATCACCTGGCCTGTCCCCAGAAAACGACTTTTTGGCCATCCTGACCTGGAATCGACAATCTGCCGCCACGAGCCGCTCATAGAATAAGCGGATCGCATGTACTTTGAGAGTCTCTGAGCTGTTAGCTAGGCTCGAAACATCTGGGACCCCTGCCGATTGCCTTGCCAGGAATCTTGCCAGAAACGCGTTAGCGGAGGGCAACATTGGCGCCTGCATGATTTCGTTTTTCTGCCTATTGTAGAGCTTGGATATCTTTTCGGAGGCGATGTCGGAAAACAAGTTTTCAGGTGCTGGAACATCCACCAGCGACACCACAGTTCCGTCGAGATGAGAAGCCAAAGATAGCTGCGAGGCCAGACGAGGCGAGTCTCTGGATCGGGGGCCTCCATTTCCATGGGAATTTCCATGGGAATCGGGACTGGAGCTCATCAGACTCCACGTTTGACCTGGACCAGGAGGCGTGCTTGGCACTTGCCTCGAGGCTGCATTTACCGGCCGATTTATGAACTGAAGTGTTCTCTCGTCTCTTGGAGGAAGAGGCGGAGGCACATTTTTGGCGAGTGGTTTGGTGAGTATTTCAGAAATAGAGACAGGCTCAGTTTTTGCCTTAGATTGAGAGTTCGCGAAAGTCTCTGATGTTGCAATTGACGCAGTCTTGGAAACTGTCCCTACTTTGGCTTCAGGCATTGACTGGGCTCCTTTAACCGACGGATCCTTTCTGTGAATATATTTATAAGGATGGTACGTCTCTGACACGTTCACAGCCGGGTCCTGAAACTGGACATACGATACAAGAGGGTCTGCCACTTGGTGATTGTGGAAAATACCCGCCAGGCGGTCTTTTGGCTTGACTTCGTGGTGGTGTTGCTTTGTCTTGGAAGACATTTTCAGCCATGCCTTCGTGATTGCCGGCGAGGGCTCTTTTCCAGCCACTTCCTTAGCCCAAAGATCCGGGTTCTTATCGTGGATCGCCAGAAGAAGCGACTCGACCCGGAGCCGCGTGGCTGTGGCGCCAAGTTCCCACTGATCGACTATCGAGCCCAAATCCTCGATTTCACGATTGTCTCTTGGGTCCAAAAACCCATAAAACTGACACCAGGAACGGAATCGGCGTGTGATTTTCTCCAAAATCTCGTGGTGCCTGCCAAGCGTCCACGAGACAAGCGACGAGACGAACTCCTCCACTAAAAGCAAAGATTCTGGGAAAGTCGCCTTTAATTTCGTATTGAGGGCAGTGTATCGTGCTGAGACCAGTGCAAGTTGAGCCCGGGCCTCATTGAGCTCTGTGCCGTTTGTTTTGAAATCCTTGGCGTCGATCTGCAGGACTTTTCTATCCAATTTCAGCACCGTTTTCTCCATTTTCAAGCATTTGGCATGGAGCGAGTCCCGGAGCTTGATTCTGCTTTGGATGTGTTTCAAGTGGACCAGAATGGCCTGGACTCTGGATGCTAGGTCCCGCAGAAACAGGCCCATGAACGCCAGCATTTCGTTTTCAAGCAGCGCTGCCATTTGCAGGTACGTCGCCACTTCTGCCGCAATGCCGGGCACAAAAGACGTGCGTTCCTTGGGATGCAAAGCACGGAAATAAGTGGCCTGCGCATGCCTAAAATCAAATTTCTTGTAGAACTCGGAAATCCCCTCGAATTCAAGCAGGTTTTCGCCCATTGCACCCGCAAATTGCTCCGATAAACAGAACAAAGCATTGAGGAAAGCAGGCCAGTACTGGGCCAGAATCCTGGTGTTTTGGGCCGCTAGAAAGTCAAGTGCCTTCATGCATTGGGCCACATCGTGAGAAAACCGAGCAAAGAGCTCGTGGTCGGCTTCTTCGGCACTGTATTTTTTCCGAGAAAACATCTGCTAGGGCCGAAAAAAAGCCAATCGGGGCGATCCAATCGAAGTCTTCTGGAATTGAAAAAAATTTAGGGTCTGTGAAAAAAGTGATTGGGGTGGAATTGCAGGGATTTTAGGGTATCTGAATACGAACTCAGCTCATCTTAGACTTGCCTGCGCTAGTGTGGGGTGGCTAGTAATTAGGGTGTGGGACTAGGACGGCCCTTAAGCGCGCGCCTGAGCCGGCCGGGCCGAGAATAGTAAGATGCGGATTTGGGCAAGTGGCATGGCAGGCCTCGCAATTGGCCTGGAAAGAGTGAGACTTTATGATAGTAGAGAAGGTATAAGGAGCAAGAAGGGGAATCTGGAAAATGTGAAAGGAAACGAGAGTATTATTTATGTAGATTAAGGACCAGAAGAGGCAAAAATCAGGAAATCCAACTGAAGCTTTGAGAAATATTGTGATGCTAGTGTATGAAAGGATGGTCTCTTGGTTTCGGGAGGCAGGATAGCTATCGCCAGTGATGGCCAACAGTACCCATTTGCAATTTTTAGTATTTCCCAATTTGAGATATACTTCCACTGATCTGTCTATAATAGATAAAACCCTCGGTAAAGTTCAAAGTTCAGTTTATGGGTATATATATCTAGAGAAAGAGATTTGGTGTCCTATTACTAATTAATTGTACGGCCTTGTGCTCAATGAGTATTAACACAGCGAGCTCAATAGAGGCGTTGTTAGCTTGGGTTTGAAAATGCTTCAAAGAGTTTGGGGGGAATTATTGATTTTGATACCGAGCAGACTATAACAAGTCAACATTGACCAAAAAGATGCTGTGATTGTCATCGCTCTGTATTACAGCACCCCAGCTCGCACAGATAGCCAAGCTTGGAATGGACAAAGCAGAATCTTCTGTTTAAAAAAATTCCATCCTTTGTGTATCCATTGGTTCGATTCGAGACTAATATCGGTAGTCTTAGCTCATTTCTGTGGATGATCGAGGTAGATGCGAATATGAGCAAAAGTCTCTGAAACATATAATTTTAGTTAAAACGCAGTGAAAAGAAAAGAAAGAGAAAAAGAAACTGATAAATAATTACACTGGTTTTTGCAATGCAGAATTGCACTTGAAGAGCCAGATAAGTGATACCAAATACTGAGACAATTGAAGTTGGAAAACCAGGCCATTCATTTTTCATAAGTAAGAATCCTAGAGCCTGTATCAGTAATTTGAAATAATTTCCACGTGAGTCACCCAAATTCCTTTCAGACTGTTTTCCTCATTCTTGCTGGTTGAATTTTGGCTGCGGCATGAAAGATTAAAGGGTCGAAGAGTGCGATTGAAGAGTGCGATTGAAGAGTGCGCTTGCAGAGTGAAGGACACCTTTCCGGGGTTCCATGAGAGCTGCGGACTCAATCTTAAAGTCTTTTTTCAGTGCCTCTATTAAACCCCCGCACCGTCCTTTTCAGATTGTCGCGTCGAAGAAGCTTCACTAACCACTGGCTATGCCAATCGAGCGAGAGATAAACAAAGAGAAAGATTGTCGCAAAATCTTTGGGAAATGAGTCAAAAGTGAGCCATGGAAATGTAGAATGAAGTAAGTAAAAATATTAGTTTTTTCAAAAACTGTTTGCTGAAGAGTCATCAGGGTTTTGTTTGAGTAGATTATATCAATGGATGCTTCTAGGAATTGAGTGTGCGACTCAGCTCGATTGTTATTCCTAGGACCCGAGACCTGGGACCTGGGACCAGTAGGATTTTGGAATATATAAAGGCAGCTTATTGACTACAGCCGCTTCGATGTCAGCCGAGGGTTAAATCATGAATATTCTCATGGAGATATAACAAAAGGAGAGTTCAAAAGCTCAAACAGATTACTTAAATATATGAAGAGTCAAGACACGACCAGCGTAAACAAGAGTGAACCTGATATCGAACAATTGGTGTACCCTGAGGCTCTAGGCTCTGGGCCCTGGGCCGCGCATAGCACCTTTTCGCAACGGGTGCCCAGCGACTTGACTGCGCCCACCTCTTGTGCGAAAGAAACACATAGACAAAAAAAAACCAGATAAATGAACTGTTGATCGAATGTGAATAAAGAGAAAAAACTTTCTTAGCTCTCCGCTGTTCAGCTTCTCGACTGTTAAATGGTTGGTTTAAACGCATCCCGCTGCGTCTCCCTTCTTCTTTTTACCCGTTTGAAAGGCCCGGCCCGTGTCACGTGACTCTCCTCCACGCCAGAGCACTCGACGCCCATGAAATCTGGATCAGTACGCTCGTTCAATCAGCCTTCAGGCGGCAGATTGAATGCCAGCACTTCCCCGTAAAACCTACAGAAACATTCATGAAACCCGCCTAAATACATTGATCTAAACCCCCGTAAATTCCAAAAAAGCACATTAAAGCAACAATAAAATCTTCAAGTGTTTGCCTAAAGCTCCACCCCTTTTCTTCCATGTTCTTGCTCTTTATCTCGTTCTTAATCTCGTTCTTCTTCACCTTGTTATCTCCGAATTTGCCTATCCGATCTCAGAACGCCGAGATCTGACCCCGCGCGCCCCCCTTCACCATAGCGTAGCACCGTAGCATACTATACTATACTCTACTATAGCATAGCATATTATACCATACTTTATTTATCACACCACAGCATACTAGATAGTACTAATCATAGGAGCAAAGCATACCGGACCTTACACTCACACCTTTCTTGCTCGCTTTATTCTGTCTGATCATTTTCATCATCCCCGCTTCCCCACACGAAGGAATACGGAAGAGACAAGATCCAGACCGCGCATAGAGAAAGTGAGTTGCTTTGTTTATCGAGTCAGGCTATATTTTGATTCCTTACATTTCCTGGTATTTCTTTTTGCACTCTCTTATTAAGAGTTCCTCATTCAGATCTTCCACCGCACTATCACATTGAACTTCCATATCGTACTTTCACATCGCCATTTCATACCGCAGTATTCTATTTAAGTGGTCTACCTGAGTGGCATATCGCGGTGTCTTATTCTATTGATTCATCTCAAGCCTTCACAACAGTGAGACATCTCGAAATACTATTTGACATCTATTTTTTTTGGCAAGATACACCCACTTTTTTTGTCCATCTATCGCCTCAAAATCATCTTCGTCATCATTCCCATTTGTCACATTCCATTCCACTCCGTCTTCTCCGCTCATACTGCATCCCCCATCTTTTTTGATCTTCCCCATCTTTTCAAACCCACCCCATCGTTCTTTCCCCTCCCCCTTCAGTAACTCACTTTCCTCACCATAATGACAGAGCTTGCCGCCGCCTCCACGCTGCTAAAAATGGCGCCTCGCACGCCCCTGAGCAGTTCGTTTGCGTCTGTTTCTTCAGAGGAACACTACTGGTCATATACAGATAAGTCCGATGACCCTAAAATTTTCGAGACTTCTGAACCTTCAAAGACTCTCGAGGCCCCCGAGACTTCCAATAACGACCAGCTTCGGCCACCAGGAGAACGGCCATTAGGGAAACAAGAATGGGTCAAGTTATCCCGCAAGCCCATTTTCGACGGCGCCAACGGCACCATTTACAAGGCCTCGGATGCACAAAACACCACCTATGTGGTGATCAAAACCGTGAAGAAACAGCCGTGGCAGAGCCCGGACATATACCACCGGTCTGTACTTCGCGAGTACAACAACCTCGGTAAGTGCCAGGCGTCCAAATATGTCGTGCACGTGCACGACGTGTGTTTCAGCGACGTTTCAGAAGACCTCTCGCTTGTCATCCAGTATTACCCAAGGGGCGACCTTTTGGACTTTCTCGGCACGCTCCGATCTAAGCGCGTGTCCATGCCGACGCATTTAAAAGACGCAGTTTTCAAGCAGATTGTCAGTGGAGTCAACTATCTCCACCGCCATGACTTAGTTCATCGAGATCTCAAGCCTGAAAACTTTCTCATCGATGCTCAGGGCATAGTAAAACTAAACGATTTCGGGTGCTCCTTGGACCTCAACCAGCTAGATGAGCAACTTCCACTTAACGAGCTCAATTGCGGTACGCCTTCTTTCAAAGCCCCGGAGCTATTCACACTTGGCGCAGGTCTTGAATCAACCCTTGAGAATGGCGCGTGTTTGGACCCAGATTTCAATTTTAAGAGCGTGGATGTTTGGGCACTAGGAATCGTGTGTTTCCATCTATATTTAATGTCTGTTCCCTGGACAAACGCCAACGTGACCACGGAAGAGCGGAACAAGCCAATGGAGCTCTATATGAAAAACTACCCGCTGAACGAGACCCTTTTGCGCAATTTGGCCGACCGGCTCAACGACTCAAACCACAGTACTCTGCTCAATCCGGCGTTATCGTTGTTCAGAAAAATACACTACGATGCTCGCCTTGAGCTCTTGGCCATGCTACATCCGGTGCCTGGAAAGAGACATACCCTCGAACAGATCCTACAGTCGAGCTGGCTCACCCAGGCGTACGCCAAGCCAAGCGAGATTTTGGAGCTAGGTAAATGATTTTGGTAAAGTCGGCGGAAACCGCATAGGCGGACGATCTGTTGCCGCACGCTCAGCATCTGGAACAAACATGAAATATGATTGAACTAAACAATGACTATGCCTTATAATACAGAAGCGGCCGCGCCACCTGTTGAACATGGACCGGCCAGCGATTAATGAGATGATAGAAAAAAAGAGTTGCGAGACTCAAGCGAAAAACAATGCGATATTAAAGGCAATGCAACAAATGAACATGTACTGATGACCTTGTAGCACCAGCCTTGTATGGAGCGCAGAAAGCCTCAATTATAGTTCAGGTAGCCGTAGTTACCAACACCATTGCTCGTATTACTGGTCAGAGACAGTTGTGGGTTTGTTGACGTTCTGCGAGGGTTTCCTGGACCACGTACGCCCAAAGGGTTCTTGGAAAAGGAGAGACGAATGCCACCTTTGCCATTAGTTCCGCTGGGTCTTGGCAATGCTCTACCATAAAGTTCAGCTAAAGCAATGGTCGCGTGTGCCACATCTTCAAACTCAACAAAACACATGGGTCCGTGGTTGTGATTAGATGAGCCATTGCTGTTTCCCGAAGGCTGATTTTTGGTGCGAAATGACAACCTGCGGAAACCTTTTTGTGGAGAGAACAAAGACCTGAGTTCGGTCTCTGTTGCGTCGGGCGGCAAGTTTCCCACATATAGCGTGTTACATGGAGGATTCTGATCTGCAGGGTTTGCAGGCGGCGGAACCCTGGCAAGTAGAGACAAATCAGGGGCATCCTTAGACACCAGCCTTGAGCTTGTGGGGGTCGTTGTTGGCGCTTGTGCCGAACCAGCAGCTTGAGAATTGGCATTTTGTGAGCCAGAATTGATTGGCCCGTTACGAGTTGCCCCGGACGAAACAGCCTGTTGATTCGCAGCGCCACTGTGCTGTAGAGTCGGGCCCTGTGAAATGATTGAGGCAACTGTTTGAGGTGCCTGAAGAGCTGGTGGTTGATGTGGTTGGTCATGCTGACGCAAAGTCTGAGAGGATGGCCCAGAAGGTTGTCCTTGCTGGGCAGATGGCGGTTGTTGCTGCGTTTGCAGAATGTGTCCGGAAGGCGGGTGCGCCGTGGGCCCATTGAAAAACGAAGACGTTCGCCTTCTGTCTGATGGCGCCAGCGTAACAAATGGGGGCATTTGTGAGGTTCCCGAAGTGGAATGGCTAGCCAGAAGCGGAGGTGCTTGATGATTATGCGAGGATTGATGGCTTTGGGACGAGGCGTTAGCGGAAGCAGGTAGATTTGACGCCGCACCCGAACCCCAATCATAAGAACTATGCACAGAGCCCAAGCCCGGAGTTTGTGGGTTTGAGTTGAACCCAAGGTTGCCCTGGCTCTGAGATCCCCAGGGATCACGAGGCATGCTTTCGTAGTCTCTTCCATCGCCTTGATTCATGAATAGCAACGACTTGCCTGTCAAGTCACTCAAGTCAATTGATCCCGGGTTGCCACTTGCCGGGGTCGATGCACCTGAAAACGGGTCACTGAAAAGGAACCTTGATCTTTGATTCGCAATGGATGCGCGTTTCTGATAGTTCTCAGCGCCCTGGCTGGGTCCATGCTGGAGTTGCGAAGACGACAAGTGCGGTTGGCCGGTAGGCCCTTGATGCGCCAGTTGTGCAGGGAGCGCCAGAGAAGTAGGCGGCGAAACTCCAGAATTTGATAGCCTGAGGTTTTCAAAAGCTGCATTTGTGCCGGAAAGATGAATATTGGAATCGTACTCGACCTTCGCAGGCCCCAGACTTTGTCCAAAGATATACCTACCGTCGAGGAGTCTGCCAGCAGTCATACATGTATGCGGGTTTCTGAAGGCAACAGACACCAGGTTCTCGTGTTCGTTGAGGTCAATGCCGAGGACATCGTCGGAAACCAACGAAAATATGAGGCTGGCCTCCCGCTTAGAGATGTCAGCAGGCAACCCGGCCAACTTGAGCACGCTAGGCGTTGGCAAATTCTGAGAGAGCTGGCCCTGCGCAGGGCCAGGATTTGGCCCATTCAGGGGCGTATGTGCCATTTGAAAATTCCCAAGAAGGTTTGGGGGTGGCATGCTTCCACCGGGCAAAGGCCCGCCGCCCAAGCTTATTGGGTTTAGTATCGACAGCAGGGCTGGAAATTGTAAGTTGCCTTCTGAGGTCATGACGAAATGCAAATGCAAAGATTGGAGTGCGTTTGTGAGATGGATGCCAGGTGAAGCAGCAGAGAATACGGTGGCTTTTGGTATGGGAGGTCAGTCAACCAGAAACAGACAAATAAAAGGCAGCACACGGTTCTCAGTCGAATGAGCCGAGATAAATGTAAGAGTCAAAAGCCTCAATCAGAAGTCTTGATGGGTACACAAGAAACAAGTGTTTGTGTGAGAAGGGTTGAAAATGCCTCGAAGTAAGCGTTGGCAAACGTGGTCCGGAAAATGTGTTGTTGTGAATGCTGGGGATAAGTAAGTGCCGGACGCGGGACTGCTTTTTTTTTTTTTTTATTCTTCCTGGTGGAGGGGGCGTACACAAGACGGCAGCAGGTCGGCGGGTAATTTGTGGTCGCAAAAACAGATCGAAACCCCCTTTTCCAAATCTATCAATTGCCAAAAGATAAACGAGTTTCTAAATAGTTCCCTTAGTGAAAAAAGCTGGTAGAAATTCCTTGAATCTTTATTTCTTCTCCGCTCAACTCTCACACAGGGAAACCCGAGCGCTGAATTTGAAAATCAAAGAGACGCGGGGAGAGTGGCGACGTAGAATTGATAGCTGAAATTGAATTCAACAAAACCGGGACGCGTTCAATACTTACTTCGCAGCTATAAAACCAGGCAGTCAAATGCAAATATAGTTGCTTCCTTACTGTTGGCGCCAGATACGAGTTTCACACTATTTGAGGAGGTCTTTATTTTGTTTGTAACGGTGGTTATTTTAACGCTCGGGTCACTTATTCCAGATGAAATTGAGCTCGCCCGTGGCCCCCGGATCGCTACAGGGGTCGTGTAAGTACCAGGATGCGCGCCCCCGGAAATCGTCTAAAATTTCACCGGACAAATCATTTTGCGCCGTTTGCCCTCGGATCAGTCTGAGCTTTACGCCGCACACGGTTGCATTCGCGTAAATGAAGCGAATTCCGGGCCTCGTCTGCGTAGCGCCGCCGGGGCCAGCGCTTGCCGGTCTCGAGCCAGCCAGCCAGTTTCCTAAACGGGCGACAGGGTACCACATTTCTGAGGGCTTAAATTTTTAGCGACACGATTACAATTTTGAGAAGGAAATGCCAAAACCAGAGAATTGCCCTCAGCACAGCACCCACGCCATGCAGTTTTGAGAACAAATTTCCTCTTTTCGCCTCTCGAACCTGTCTTCAATAGCCTATCCGCATTCTGTCAATGCACTCGAGATAAATTAATCTTAAAAAAGAAGCAGGCTGTGGTCCCCAAATTTGGCAAGTTGGCCATATGCTCACAGCAGGGAGCACATTATCGATAAAAGTGATTAACAAGACGGGAATTTGACAGATACTGGAAACACAAGACGGAATACAAATCTAGGAACTACACAAAATCTTCTTTTTTACCCCTTTTGTTTTATTTATTGTTTCGGCAGTTCACGACACTACGTGTTTGGTCGAGGAGGAAATGCGACACAACTGACTTGTATTATAGCGAAATTCGAACGTGGTGCATTTGATGCGCATTCTGATGTCTCTGCCAAAACATTGAATTGAAACATTAACTAGTGAAACGCAAGCTGTTCGAGGAAAGCTTTCACTTGGATTAATGTGCCTGTTTGACTCATAGCGGCCTTTTTACGATGCCTTCAAGGCACTTGCCAGGTGTTCGCTCGATATTAGGGCACTGATGTGATTACGCCTACAGCAGTTCCTTAAGCTCGTTTGGAGGATGACGATAAGCCGCGGACTCAAACTTTCGTCTTTTTTTATCTTGGATTTCAGATCATGAAAGGCTGAAGCGGATTTCTGGTCCCATTGACTCAATGTCATAATCTGTGTAGTAAGATTGCTTTCGCATAAGGTTTAACAGGTCAGCTATTCGAACAGTCCAATTATCGAATGATTGCAGAGCTTTGTATTCTGCTTTCAGCATTTTGCAAAGCTCCGGTGCTGTGTCCTAGAATAGTCTACAAAAGTCTTGTTTTGTCTTAGTTTGTGAGCTTTCTCATCGACCTTGGAAACACTAGCCTGCGAATTTTGGCTCGTTAATAATCCTGGTATTTGTATGAAGATATACACCTGAATGACATGTGGCCTTTACTGCGAGCGCCAAAGCTCTCAATTCAAGCTTCCACCCAAGAAACACCCAATGAAACATGCGGTGAAAGCCAGGCCTAAGACGAAAGACGTGACACGGTACCATGTTCTCACATCAAGTGCCCTTGCTTTCATCAGATCGAGCAGTCTGCCCTCGCGTGAAAGAGTAAGAAATGCCATCAAGAGATCGAATCCTAATGTGGCGGCCATATCAAAACCCGAGTATTTTAGTGCAAGAAGTAGCCTTGGGTTTTGGGTGTCGGTGAAATGATTCCAGGCATACGAAGTGACTAAGCAGCCGACAATGGAAAGATTCTTGACAAGCATTGCTGCTACAAAAAACCTTATTGCAGTGGAAGGAACCTTTTTCTCGAATTTTGGAAAGCCTTCTGCAAGATTTTCGTACTCGGCCTTGTGGGAAGTGAAGTCACTCATTTCGACGAATAAATTAACAAGAAAAAGATCGCTGAAAGGCGGGTCAAATCACCTGAAATAATTTCTTCCCCACTCACCCTGATCCCAAAGCGGGGGAAACTATAGCAAATAGCTCTCTAAATGGAGGAAATACTGCTATGAACCCACTTAAGGATCTTTAGCTGCTTCTTCTTTCCTCATACGGTATATGATAGAGCTTTCAAATTGAGAGGATCCAAGCGGGAAACTGCCAACAAAGCCGATCAAAGCGCCTGCATTTTACACATCACAACTCCTTATTTTTGAGTCCACCAGCCGAGGCTCTGGCGGAACATCGAGCTCATTGCTCGAAGCCAAGACTCTGCAGGCTTCTGTCTGTAACAATAAGACTGGCGAAAATAACAAGTGGGGCCTCGAGTCAGAAGCATTTCTGGGCTCTCGACATTGATATCAAACTCGGCCATACGCGGGCCCACAAAACAATCGTTCCCACTCACAGACTCGTAGCATAGCGTGCTTTGAGGAACGTCTTGACAAGCCCTCAAAAATGCCTCGTGGCTGTCTTCGGTGTCGCTTATGAGCAAGAGCTCGTACTGGCAATTGTCCTTTTCGAATACGACCTTCACTGAAATCCGATCGTCTGTGAAAATGCCACCGTCGTTGTTTGTAGGGTCTGATACAAAGTAGCTATTGGGGAAACTTAAGATGAACAAGACTTTCTGTGTCTTTTTGTCTGCGAGAATCAAATGATTATCATGGACGAAAACAAAGCAGTCTCGCCTGACAAAGCTTAGTGGCCCGTGGCGATGGTAGGTGAGCCAGATTGCTGTACAAGAGCCAAAAAAATTAAGTAGTCCGTAGAATTGGTATTCGGGTACTGCGGACTCAGAGAGGTCTAAGCTCTGAGACACGCTCTCGAGAACGGCCTGCCGCTCCTTGTTTTGCTTGATCTCGTTGTTGATTTCAGTCAACTTCTTATTCACCCGTTCTGTGGCTTCGAGAACCAGGCTATTCTGGGGAAGCAATGTCAGAAGCAGGTCGAGAAAGAGTCTGTACTTTGCCACTCTTCCCATGGGCTTCTGCAAAAGCAGCGAAAGGGACAAATCCATGCGCCGTTCGCCGGGCTGGTTGTGCTCCAAGAACGTTTGAAGATTGCTGACGTAGGCCAGCTCAAACGGCGGCACCTGCTTGTTGACCAAAAAGAGAAGAAGCTCTGCACATGCCGCATAGCTTCCGTAAGACGGTTCAGCAACCACTTCGGTCATTTCCTGGGCGAGCTGCTCGATGTTTTTCTCCAGAGATACCCGGCTCAAGAACTTTTCATGCTTATCTCTGAGCGCCTTGATAACGGTGTCCATGCTGAGCAAAGGCGTACAGGTGATTCCTAGACCGGTGCATTTGACAAGTAAGGGCTCGATGAAGAAATTCCCTAGAAGCAGCAAGCTTTTCACATAGGCGTACTCGCTCTGAATCACTTCGCTCAAAGTGAAGTTGATCTGGATCCGGGTTTGTGCCTCTGCAATGTCTTCAGGCGAAAAGGACACCATGGCATGTGGTGAAGTGAGCCACTGGCTGCCGTTGCTTTCGGCACTTGACTTTGCCATTTCTGCGTCCATATGTGTGAATCCCATGTCGCTTTCTGGGCCTTGTTTGACGTCGTCTTGAGACTTGCAATTAGTGACATTTTCTGCGGACATCTGGTCAATAGCACCCTCTTTTGCCACGGTAGTAGTGTTATTGAAAGCGTAGCCGGTCTGTGGATCGTAGCCGGTCTGTGGATTGTGGTCGGTCTGTGGATCGTACTTGCTGACAACCTCATCATTAAGCTTAGTACTGTTCCTGTCCTCAAAACTATCAGGAATCTCAAAGCTGTCGCCGAGTCCAAGTCCTTGATTACTTCGAAAACTGTCATTCTTGTCAAGCCCCGATTCGAAATCTCCATACTTGTCAAATTCATCAGCAACACCGGTTTGCTGTAACTGTGTATTTTCAGCGATCCCATCACGCCCTAGTTTTTGCACGTCATACAAGCTTTCTGGTCCATTCTCTTCCTTTGTTTGGCTTCTTCCGAGCCTCCAATGATCTGACGGGAACCGGAGATTTGCTATTGACTCCAGACCATCAAACGAGCCCGAGATCCTGCTAGTGCTTTCACGTGTCAATTCTCGAAAAGGCGATTCGCTTCTCGCAAGAACCCTCGTGAGATCATGTCCGATCTCCTCCGGTTCCAGATAGCTATGTTTTGAATCTGGAGGGCTGCTGTCGATACTCGGAATCTGCGTCTCCAATACTGGCTGTTTGTATGGAATGGTGCGGATCAGTCTGCAAGGGGTATCCCACGGGTTACTCGAGTTCTGCTTTCGAATAGGAGGACCCCTTTCTGCGGGTAAAAGCTGGACTTTCTCTCCCGTGTTGAGCTTGACGATTACCGCCGGTTTTCTTATAGGCAGTGTGGTTCTTGTCACATACTCACCTGGAAGCGAGGCATGAGAGGAGTACCGGCCGAGTTTCCCCATTGAGAGTCGGGAATGAGGTCGAAAGGTGTTCTAAGAGTAAAAGATTTTTGAGCCCTGAAACAATTTTTGCCTCCGAAAACTTTCCAGTCCTGAAAGATTTTTGAGTTCTGAAAGACTTAAGTGAGGTTGAATATAATGTTTTTTTCTCGATAGGGATTTGTTGTGATTCTGAGCGCTGCTCTTTCCAAAGTAGATTATTTTCCTCTAGATCAGTCTCTTCTCCAAGCACTCTTCTCTCCCTTTCACGCCTTTTCTTTGATCTTTTCTCCTTTTGCACCTCTTCCACACCTCTTGAGATACGGAAAAGATATTCTCACTATATAATTGGGTCCTTGGGATGGCAGACTTTGTCTATCTATTTCTTGTGGAAGGTAGCCAATTCTTGAGCTCGGCCTTTTCTCAACTTGAACTCAACTCTGCTTTAGTCTCTCTTTCCAAGGATTTAGCGTGAGTTTCTGTGTGTCTTGAAGGTTCTCTTGTTTGGTTGAAAATGTGGATACTGACCTTTGAGATGTCTCAGATGGTAAAGTAGAACAGTATGAGTCCAGTTTAAATGGAATCAAAGTACAATCTGACCCTCACCGCTTTTAATCGAATATTCAAGTCTTCTCGTCTCTCAATTATTGTCCGAATCAAATCCAAAGATACTCTTTTTGATATTTTGTTTGTGACCGTAATAAGGCTATTTTTCTCATGTAGTGCGGCCCTGTTCCGGGATTTATTTAGCTGCAAATGGCCCCAAAAACGGTTCCAGATTTCTCCTGCCCCGATTAACTCGAGTGTGCGCGACCAAATTAGCTAACGGGGCCTGGTCATGAATTTCAAAAAAAAATATAAATGAATAAAAATTCTGATGCATTTTCCAATCATGAGTTAGTTTTGCAAAGAGAGACTGATAGGGGCTTGTTTTTTTTGGGCACTACTGTGTTATTGTTTATTCCTATATGAGGCTCTTATCTTCTAACATCTGTTACATAAATTCATTCAGACTACAATACAGGGCTAACGGCGAGAATAGACATGTCAAATATTAGGGACCCCGTACCAGTACAACACCTTCCACGGAATATCTTGCTTATCAGTTGTAAAGCCTCAGAACAAAGACTTGACATGACGTCACAGATGTTGCCAAGTCATAAGCGTGCATCTCGACTCTGTCTGGTCAGTTAGTCTTCCACCATACTATCAGATATTTAGATATATAAACCCTTCTTCACGTATTAGTACATAGAACCCTCTAAACATATTAGTGTTGAATAAAACAAGGTCAATTTTGTTTCAACCCTTGTACACTCTAGCTTAAAGATTGATCGGTATCACGTATCTATTATCAAAATGGAGGTTTCGTTTGCGGTCAGGACTCAAAATACTCAGTCAGACCTTCTCTGCTTAATGTGTTCTTACAAACAAAAGTCGATTCAAAAATCCATATCTGAAAATTTTGCCAGAAACCAGAAAAATTGAAGATTGCGCTTCTGGTGTAAGAGATCATCAGGACCGCAGACATCGAGAGGCAAGGAGACCCAGCAAGACCCCAAAACATGGTGCTGTAGATTTTTTGAAACAAAAAATGTCAAAAACTGCAAGGTAATGACATTTTCACATGTGACACATTCTTTGACTTTTTTATCGCTTCAAACGCGATTATTCCCCTACCCGTATTTTTTTATTTGTGTGCTTGATCTTTGCCTGGGCCCGAACACTGACTAACGTGCACCAGGACCTAGGAAAAATGACAAGACGTCTTTTGACTACAAGTAGTAGCTCTTAATTCAAAAAGACGTTTCTAATCTCTTCCGAAATAACTCCATGAACAACAATAAAATTCGAAACAAATCATAAACATAGATTAATCACGAACAGAACAGAGTGGTCAGAAAAAATTAAACGAGCTCTCAAATTCTTTATCAAAGGCTCCATCTGGCACTTTCGCAATTCTTCCTGCAATACTCCTCCACCAACACCATACCAACTAAGCTCCATACTCGTCTCTTAATCAAAATACACCTCGCTACAACCAAAAAAACACCGTTCGATCGATATAACCTTCTCCCCTCCTTACACAACCGCATTTACAACTCCCAAATTCAATGTCCGCCGATACGCCCGACGTGCTCGATGCCCAAAAACAGGTCAGTAATGTATGCGTGAATCTCCTCTTGCAAGAGCTAGTTCCTACATCCGTACGTGTCACACAGCGGCTCTCGGAAATCAAAACAGCCGGTTTTCTGAAACCAAAGGAGGTGCTGGAAGAGATCGAGACCAGAATCAACACAAAACTCTCGGGAATTCCCGGAGACTTGCCCGGAACTGCGGCGATCTTCAATAGCGAGCTTCTAAACTCCGAATCAGTTCTGATCAGGGTCGACGGATACGGCTACGACTTGGGCCTACGGCTCACGGAAGTGTTGATGTACAAAGGGGCGACCAAGCAGAAGATCGTCGACATTCTCGAGGTGATGAAGTTCATCTGCCGAGATGTATGGAAGACGCTCTATGGCAAGCAAATGGACAACTTGAGAACCAACCACAGGGGCACTTTTGTTCTCATTGACAACCATTACAGAGTGACTGCGGGGCTCAGTAGCGAGAAGGGCAAATCCGACGCCGTGGCCAAGGCCCGTGCCTATACAAACTTGCCTTGTGGTATAATTCGAGGCATACTTCTGAGCTTTGGCGTCGATGCATACGTCTCTGCGGATATTGCCCAGTTTCCCTCGGTGACATTCAATATCCAGACGGCGATTAACAATTAATTTTGGGCGAGATTAGGATTCTGTGGGTAAGACTAGGAGGTTGTGGGCAAGACTAGAATTTTGTGGGAGAAATTGTGATTTAATGGGAGGAATTGTGATTTTATGGGCGAGATCGGGACCTTGGAGTGGGCATAGATAAATGGGCGTGTGGCCAACCAAGGGACAAAGAGAGGTGACGGGGAAAACATTCAAAGAGACCGGACCCAAGTCAATTGGAATCAGAGAAAGACAACTTCATGTCACACTCGGAAATCGAGAGAGCATTGGAATTAAATTTAAATTCGTGATTGAATCGTCAGTTGTGCTTTCAATGGTCTCTCTGATGAGCTTTTTGAATGTCCTGTGCGACTCGTACAGATCATTGAAAAGTTCTGGAAGTGTTTTGGAAGTGTTCTCAGCAGTCGCTGAGAGTGGAGAAAAGATACGAGAAAATAAAAAGAGGACAGAGGAAACAGAGAAGAGATTAGAGGGAAGGAAAGGCCAAAGAGTACCAAATATTTTATGCCCAAAAGCTAGCTCAATGCCGATGGCCGTATCGCTTCGACTGCCTGGCGGTACGCTCAAATCAAAGCATGCATGTGCCATGAATAACGGACGTTTGCGAGTCATGACATAATCAATGAACTACAGCACTCCGTATTCTAGCTTTATTCTAGCTGTCACCTCTTCGAAATGAGATAGTATTTGCCGCTTGTTTGAACCCAAAAAGTTTGATCGAACCTCTACCTCTCTTTCTCATAAATTCATGTCTGCTCGCCCTTCTAAATTCCTTGGGTGCACCTGTGATAAAGTTCATTCATCGTCTCCAGTATTCTTTAGTGCGGTCCCCATCCGACCATTTCAAGATTCCATTCTTTCATGGCATATCATGCTTAGTATCTGTTTTCCATTCTTTGCCGCTTTCTCGTTCAGCACAGGCTTATCTTTGGCATTGGATTGCCTTTTCCTTTCT
>JAKTUN010000457.1:0-10004 GCA_030556725.1 Metschnikowia viticola | reverse complement strand
GAAGCGTGTAATTGATCACCTATTGATGACCAATAGTAATTTTTGACAATTTCAATGGTCGTAGGTCTTTCAAAAAGATCGATGACCTGACAGGCCAGCTCTGTCTTTTCGAATGAGTGTTTTGGGTTTTTGCTCGATGATTTAGTACATCAACATTTGATATTCGGACAGTTTTCGAGCTTTGAGGTAAAAAATTTCGGCCACAATGGAACAAAAAGATTCACCATTTTTTCTTTTAGGGATATTTATTACAAATCAACCACAAAGAATTACTCGAATCTGGAATTTTATCAAGTCATGCTTTTAATGATCTGACGAAGATGAAAGAAGATCTACTCATACCGTAGCGCCGCATAAGATTATTCGTTCGCGATTCAAGAGTAGATAAGAGCCCATCATTTTAAGCTCCCCTCACGCCCATAAACATATTTGTCATAAAACACATACATAATTTACTCTCACTTAGAGTTCCAAAACCACCCGGGCTTGTTATCCCCTTGCTCACTCTTTTCTTCCACTGACGCCCAGACATCGGCACCCTGGGGCTTTCTCTTCAAAACACTGTTTGTGATGGAAGTCCCGTCACTGAAGTACTCAGTCTTTGTTTCCTTCGAGACAACTTCCCCCAACTCAATGTTCGTTGAAGTTTGAGACGAGGTGCCAATGACCCTTTTCTCACCCGCCACCCCGAGCGACGCGGCTTCTGATGAGGAATTGGGCTTTCTCTCACACAACTCGCTAAAGTCATGCGTTTGCCTCGCAGGTGTTTCTCTCGCGGTTTCATATTGTGAATTCTGCCAGTTCAAAAGATCATTGAACAGCTTGAAGAATACGCCCTTAGGCCCTAAGTCAATAGCGCCATCTTTGTTTGCTTGAGAAGAACGCGCGTCTTTTTCGAAATCGTCTTTCGTCACGACTTGTCCTGCTAAATGCTTTCTTTTATACTCCAAGAACTTAGCGGGAACTTGACTATTTGGAAACAAACACCTCCAATATCCGTCGTTATCCCATAAAGATACACCATTCTTTTTCATACAAGTATTATACTCCTTTGGCGAAGGACCCTGATAGGCAAACAAGCCAAATGGAGTTACACCACTGGACTCAGTGAAACCCTTAAAGAAGTCAAAAGGTGCTCTGGATAAAATAGAAAAAGGCTCGAAATGATCAACGATGGAACTATGAGTTTGATACGGCCGGCTAAAGAAGTAGTCAACCCCGTTATTCTGGTCCTCGTCTGTATCACGTGACTGCCACCAACGGGGTAGTGATCTGTGATGGTCGCATGTCTGCCCTACAATCTTCTTTGTTATTGTCAGAAACCGATTCGAAAGATCGTTGATATTTCCAAAAAAACTGTCAATTTCGTCATCAAAAGGCGAAATTGCGTCGGACCTCGCGACGCCTTTAGCTTCAAGTGTTTCTTCGTTATTGGGCTCTAGCCAGCTTGGTAAATTGTCGTTTCTCTTTGTCATTGTGCCGCTCCAAATTCTGTACTTCTAGCGATGATCTTTCTGTCCCTACAGAAATCCAAGCTTCGTGACTGGAAAGTTGACTAAGTCGTAATGAGCTGTCCAAGCTATTCCAGAATGCGGAGAGACCACGACATTATATATTTCGCACTCACAAATTCAGGAAATGGGTGGCGTCAATGCAGGTAAAATCCTCAGCGCACAGGGTCAAATCTCGTGAAACAATCACACTGCCTTCATGGATTATTTTATACAAAAAATGAGCCATATCTGAAGCAACTCACTTCGTCGAAAAAAAAAAAAAAATCGTTTGATGCTTTACATACTTCAGGGACGCTCGAGGAAATGGGTAGGTGCCCGATGCCTTTTTTCAAGGTGTGATGTGATGCGCTGGATCGAATGGCAAATTCTGTTGACACATCGATGTTTTAAAGAACCCTAAGACGATTATGAAGAAAGTAAGTATTTAGGCAGAATAGCTTTTCCGTCGCATTATTAATTTTATTGAGATTTTAGAGAAGAGCTGCTCAATGGTTTTTTGCGTGTCTCGCAGAATTTTGCGAGACAATTCATTGCGTCGTTTGAAATGGTAAATTTGATTTGTCCTGTCATTCATGAAGCGCCACTGCATAATTTGCTTATTATTTTAATTATCATATTGAGATTTTTTTTTCTTTCAAAAAAGCCTAAGCGATATCAGTGAAACACTGATATTTCTTGTGATTGGCTCACTCTCAGGACAGAGAAAACATTGTGAGCTATATTTTCCACCACATTAGTCAACATCGATAGAATGCTTGCACTTCGAAGCTCGAGCTTTAGCTGAAATCTTCTCGTGTAAGAAATGTATGATCTAAGAAAGAACGACCCTTCACAACTCATCTCGAATTATTCGGAATGGCTACATGCAAAAAAATGGCTCTGACACCGTTACAATGTGGGCTGAAATCGTCACTCGTATTAGCGTTGAGAAAAATTGACTTGCGTCGTCGCTGGCCGTCGCTCTCGGATGATAACTGCATGAAATGGTGTCATCACCGGTATTCGTGCAGGTGCCCAAGCTCACATGCCAGACTTGTCATGTATATTTTCGCTGAGGTTTTTTTCAGCTCCGTCATGTCGCAGCAAACCGATGAAATTTTAAGCGGACGTTTTGCCAAACAAAACTGTTGCTAACTTTTCTATAAAGCTTCGATTGAGCCAAAACTCTCACTAAGACCCTATAAAAAGTCAACATGCCGGGTCGAATTGACTAATTCGAAGCTGCTCGGCCGATTTGAGTCTCGTCATGCCATTGATAAATAAATTTCGAGTGTGCAAACTTTTTTTTGCTTTGCTTGGCAGTCAGCGATGAGGGAGATAACCTTAATCTCGCCATATATATACAGTCTTTTGTATATACAGTCTTGAACTTCGGCGTTAGCTCTCTTTCGAGAGCGGTTGTTTTATTTCGTAATCTTACGAATTATATATTTTAGCGACGAAATAGAATTGTCACTACGAAAGATACAATGATAGACAGCAGCTCAGAATTTTACTTGAGTTCTTAAAAGAAATTTGTTCCGATTTACGAGCTGAGATTAGATTTTTTAAATAATTGCCGAGATCGGGTTTCTCTATGATGTGATGCATAGCGGCTAACCTGTACGCATCTCGTGAGCGTTTATAAAGTCGGAGGTTCTTCCAAATATTTTCAGTTGTCGTTCGCTTTGGGTTACTCCATCAGTCTCGAGTCAAAAAGACAATGCACGAGAAGCTTTATAAAGATTTCGAGAAGAGCCTGCCGCAATTGTCCAAGGAGACAACTTCTTTATCCGAAGAATTGAGGCATAAGCTTGGATCCAAATTGGGACACGAGAACGTATTGGCCGATGGATCCCATAACGCAGATCTAGAGTACCTTCTCGAAAGATGCTTAACTTTGACGACTGAGGAGTGTCTAAAGATTGTATCTGAGTCCTTGAAAGAGCACGATGATGACCCAAACTTCCCGTATGAGGATTACGCGGCCATGGAAGCTCTTATTAATACAGTCCCGCCGGATAAAGCAAGTCTTGATTGGCTTACAGACATCAAAATGTACGCTGTTTTGAACGAATCCTTCTCCCCGTACCCCGAAGTTCGTGCGGTCTCGTCGCCCTTGGACGATCCCAATACACCATGTGAGACAATTCGTGCCTATTTTTTGGGACTTGTGTTTTGTGTCCTCGGAACTGGAGTAAACGAAATATTCTCCAGGAGACAACCTTCGCTATACCTTTCAGCATCTGTATGTCAAATGCTCATGTATCCATGTGGGCTAGCTCTCGAAGCCGTTTTACCTAACTGGGGTGTGACAATCCGCGGGACTAGACATCTGCTCAACCCTGGCCCGTGGACCTACAAGGAACAGATGTTCGCAACTATCCTATTTGATATTGCTATAGGTGGCATGTACGTGGGATATAATTTTTACGTGGAAAAATTGGACGTGTATTACGGTAACAAGTATATCACAATTGGATATCAAATCTTAATTTCTCTTGCCACACAGTTACTCGGGTTTGGGTTTGCCGGTCTTCTCAGAAGGGTCGTCATATATCCTGTTCGTGCCGTATGGCCAACGATTCTACCAACTTTGGCTCTTAATAGAGCGCTTTTGAAGCCAGAAAGGAGAGAAAAGATATATGGATGGACAATCTCGAAGTACAAATTCTTCTTCATTGTATTTGTGTGCTCATTTTTGTACATGTGGGTACCTGATTATCTATTCCAGGCATTGTCATATTTCAATTGGATGACTTGGATTGCGCCCAATAACTTCAATCTCACCGTCATTACTGGTTCGGTCTCAGGATTGGGTCTCAACCCGATCACAAGTTTCGATTGGAATATTGTTGGATATTGGCTTCCCTTGGCATTTCCCTGGTACACGTACATGAATATGATGATTGGAATGTTTATCGCTTTCTTCGTCATTATTGGGCTTTATTATAGCAACTACAAATGGACGGGATATCTTCCACCGAATGATAACAGTATATTCACAAACACCGGAGAATACTACGATGTTCAGAGTGTCTTGACCAATGGAAAACTCGATACAGATAAGTATAGAGATTATGGTCCACCGTATTTGTCAGCAGCACAATTGGTGGTTTATGGTGCGAGTTTTGCCTTGTACACTTTTATGATTCCATATATCTTCATTTCAGAACGGAAAGGACTTTGGAAATCTTTCAAGTCCTTAAAAGAGCTGATGATCAGTTTGCGTTCGTCTACTTTTAAGCATTACAAAGATCCCCAGTCTCGTTTGATCGCGCAATACAAGGAAGTCCCTGATTGGTGTTTTTTGGTTATTATGGTGCTTGCGCTTGTATTTGCCATCATTTGCGTGAAGATCTATCCTGCAAACACGCCGGTGTGGGGTATATTCTTGATGCTTGGACTAAACGCTGTTTTCGTCGTTCCTTTCTGTCTCATTTATGCGATCACGGGATACTATTTCACCCTTGAAGTTATAGTCGAATTGATCATCGGATATGCCTTACCTGGGAACGGGGATGCTTTGATGTTTTTGAAAGCTTTAGGTTTCAACATTACTGGTCAAGCCCAGCAGTATGTTTACGATCAAAAAATGGGTCACTATGCCAAAGTGCCTCCAAGAGCAGTCTTTCGTGGCCAACTCGTTGGCACAATCCTCCAGATCATTGTTTCATTGCTGGCTATCAATTGGGAGATCAGCAATATCAAGGATATCTGTACAGACGAACAGTCCAACAATTTTACCTGTCCGAGTGAAACGTCGTATTACTCCTCATCGGTTTTTTGGGGTGTCATTGGTCCCAAGCGTGTTTTTAACTTGCTATACCCGGTGCTTCCATACTGCTTTCTCATTGGGTTCTTGCTTGCAATAATATGTCTTTTGATCCGGCATTTTTACAAGAGGCAAACACAATGGTTCCAGCCTGCTGTCATTATTGCTGGTTTCTTTAATTATGCGCCTTACAACCTAAGCTACTTCATTCCTGGAATGTACGTCTGCTTTACTTTCAATCATTACATTAAGAAGCGGTTTGGCGCTTGGTGGGAGAAATATAACTACATTTTGGCCTCTGCCTTGGATGCTGGCGTGGCTTTCGGTGGTGTCATTATTTTTTTCGCAGTTCAATATCATGAGGTTGACATAACATGGTGGGGTAATACAGTGTCTTACGCGGGAACTGACGGTGGCAATGGACAAACAAGCCTTTTGGATCCCACAACAGCCCCTGATGGATACTTCGGTGTCAGACAGGGGAATTGGTGAGCAGACAATTTAATTATATAAAAAGCGAAGAGCCTCAAGAGCAGATGATGGCAATGTCGCTGTAACTCTAGGTTTTTTTATTCGATACCAGCAATAAGCACATGTAAATTTTTCCAGCAGAGAGACTTGCCTTTTCTAACTTTTCCATTTTGATCAGCTCACCTAGATTCAAAAGGCACGGGTGGCGGACACCCGATGCTTACTTGCTAAGTGAGAAAGCCGGCATTCATGAACTACAGCCATAGAAGTAGCAAAATCAACAATATGCACCCCGTCATCATACATAAATACGAAGAGACACTTACTGCGATTGAATTCAGCGACAAGCAAAGCATCCCTGAAAATTTTGTTGTCTTCATAGGAGGCGTGACTGATGGATTCCTCACAACGCCTTATATTCCCAAGTTAGCTGAATCAATTGCAAATAGATCACGCGGAAATTGGACCCTCGTACAAGCTTTAATAAGCTCTTCGTACTTGGGGTTTGGCACTGGGTCGCTTTCTCGTGATGCACAGGAGTTAGCTAAATTGGTGGCTTATTTGAGGTTGCAGAGAGGAAGCCAACTGTCTAAGGTCGTCTTGATGGGCCATTCAACAGGGTGCCAGAATACCTTACAATATCTACTGAAAACATCAAATCCAGATTCAATCTCAGCTTTGAATGGAGCCATTTTACAGGCTCCTGTCAGCGATGTGGAGGCTTGTGAATACTTGGACACCGCGCGACAACTCCCTGAACTTATGGAGATTGCTGAAAAGTTGATCTCAGAAGGAAGAAGCAGTGAGTTTCTCCCCATCAAGTGCTTTGACTTGACTTTTGGAGCACCCACAACTGCTTACAGATTTCATTCATTGTATTCACGTGGTGGTGATGATGACTTTTTCTCGTCGTATATCGAAGATGCTGCTCTCGAGGCTACTTTCGGCAAAATCGATGTCCCTCTTCTCGTACTCCAAGGAAGTAAGGACAGTGCTATTCCTCCTTGGGTGGACATGAAATTATTGATGAGCCGCTGGGAGAGACACACATCGCAATGGAGTCATCTCAGCACAATAATTCCTGGCGCGGACCATAACGTGGGTTCAGGGTCAGATGCCGGAGCTGTAACAAGCCTTGTCGACATTGTTCTTGAATTTTTGTTCGGAGATATCCATTGATGTAATCTACCAGTCTGCGTTATCATGCCCTGGATTGAAAATGAGAAAGATTAAGCATGTTTGAAAGCTTGCGGAAAATGAGAAGCCAGTTTGAATTCAACATATGAGTTTCAAGCATGATACCCTGATCCTATGTAGACACTGTGAATTTGGAAATTTTTCTCAGATACTTGCCTGGCAGTCTCGTTAACGAGTTAGAACGATCCAAAGCCACCAAGTCCAAACGTGATGAATAGACCAACAAGGCTCAATATATATAGGCATCCTCTAACAACAATTGGAAATTTTTTTATGCGCTTATTACTGATTTATTATATATGCTTGAGTCACACCTTCTATATGCTTGGGTCGATGTTACCATTCGGACCCAGATTCTATTTACACCATCAGAGGGCCAGCGAGCCCCCGTTCCCGTTCCCGTTTCCATAAATATACTGTACAAAATCCGTTCACATCAATTGTCTACGGATGGATAATAAGAAAAATGCAAGCCATGGATAGTATCCTTGCCTAGCGCCGTCCTGGCTTTTGGCGCTGATGACACTACCTATGGACCCTGTTTGTACTGGGCATAGTCGTTTCTCTTCCCGCCAAATAGGTGCTGGTGCAAGAACTGTCCACTGTGGCGCCTGGCTTTTTGTGCCGCCTGACCGTAGAAAGCCATTTGATCTGGCCTTTGCAATGCTTGATTCATGTATTGCGGCGACATTCCAACCATATTCTTGTTCATGGACTCCTGCACTTGAATTGCCGTGGCCACAGGATCAGACGGAATCAGCGGGAGAAATTCGGCATCTGACAGCAAGTCAAACAGCTTGTGAAGATAAAACTGCTGCATGTGTCTTTTATGCGTGTTGATTTGGCTTTGTTGGGCTTGTTGATGTTGTTGCTGCTGCTGCTGCTGTTGCTGCTGAGACATGACACCAACGCCACTTGTCAGCGCCCCTAATTGCTGCCTGCTATACTGAGACATGAGTTTGGACGAGAGCCTAGGATCTTGTATGCGGCTGCAAAGCGAGCGGTTTTAATGAGGTGCTTGACGGGTTCGTCTCCGCTTGTCACTTTAGAAACGTCAAGCTCGTCGAAAATTTTGCGGCAATTGAAGAGGTGTGCATGGAACAATCGCAGTCTAATCCTCAATGCTGTACTTAAATCTAGGTTCACTCGAGCCATAAGATTCTACCAAATTAAAGCGTTTTTGAAGTTCATCGTCTTTTTGCTTTGACTCGCAATTTCACTTCGACCAAGGACAGGATTGTAGAGGCTTTGCGCCCTTATTGATTGCCCGATTGCGTTCTTTTCAGCCACCATGCGATGCTCACTACGGCTGCTCGCAAGCCTCAGACCGAAATTGAGCTTGAGCGGAAAATCGCTAGCTCTGCTCAATCAAAAGCACAGGCAAACCTCACCCGGCTCGCATGAAATTGCCGAGAATGACCTGGCACTCTCTTTGAAATCGGCCGTAGCAAAGATTTCGCCGCTTGTTTCAAAGAAACATTCTGTGCATCCAATGACCCCAGCAAGAACCCGGTTCGCACCTTCACCCACTGGCCTTCTACATTTGGGGTCTTTACGGACAGCTCTCTATAACTACCTCTTGGCCAGGCAGACGGGTGGCTCATTCATCATCCGGCTAGAAGACACTGACCAGAAACGGCTTGTTGCTGGCGCTGAACAAAACATTTATGACTCACTTCGGTGGGCAGGATTTGAAGCCGATGAGTCGCCCGAGGTCGGCGGCCCTCATGGCCCCTATCGCCAGTCAGAGAGAGGACCCATCTACAAAAAATATGTCGACATGCTACTTGCGAAAAACTTGGCGTATAAGTGTTTTTGCTCCAAAGACAGATTACTCAGTCTCCGAGAGACTGCACATAGACTCCGGCCGCCAACGACAGTTACTTATGACCGTAAGTGTCTACATTCCGGTGATAAAACCGGTGGTGATGCCGGAGAGAGCCTTCCGTATGTTGTGAGATTCCGTTCGCCCGATATTTACGATAAGATCGATGACTTGCGTCATGGTACGCTTGACCTTCAGCCACAGTATAATCACGCAGACCGCCGCTTCGATGACTTTGTCATCATGAAGCTGGATGGTCTCCCCACATATCATTTGGCCAATGTTGTCGATGACCATCTCATGGGGATCACACACGTGATTAGGGGCGAGGAATGGCTCACGCTGACGCCTAAGCACGTGGCTCTCTACCAAGCGTTCGATTGGCCAGTGCCCAAATTCGTGCATATCCCACTCTTGACTAGTCTCGAGGACAAGAAGCTAAGCAAGCGCCATGGCGACGTCAGTGTCTCTAGCTTTGAGAAAAAGGGCATCGTGGCGCAAGCTTTGGTGAACTTTGTCGCCCTTTTTGGTTGGTCTCCTCCCAGACCAGAAAAAGGTAAGAAGGTCACCGAGGTCATGTCCTTGGAGGATATGGTCCAGAAGTTCAGATTGGACAATATGACCAAAGGCAATGTAAAGGTTTCTGAGAGCAAGTTGCTTTTTTTCAACAAGCAGCATCTTGCTCAAATTCTTAAAGACCCTAGACAGTCCGCTGGGCTCATTGATTTAGAGTATCGCACGTTCCTGAAACATACTGACGGCAAGTTTGACAAGGATTATTTCGAGAAGTGTGTGCTCATTGCCGCTGGTCACCTCGAAAAGCTCTCTGACCTCTTGAGCATTCACTCTTACTTTTTCAGAGATGTTGATTTTTCTCAGGTTGAAAAGCCACAGAAACTTCATGAAACCATCTCTATATTACAATCCACCATTACCATCGCAAAGGAGTCGGAAGCAGTCGTACCTGTGAAGATAATTGAGCAAAAGTTGCCGGACCATCCAACTCTGTTGATCATGCAAAGTCTCAGATTTGCATTGACGGGTATGGTACCTGGCGTGAACATAGCCGATGTACTGGTGGCTATAGGCCACGAATCCTATTTGAGGCGCCTTGAAAACGCCGTTGAACATCTACGCGACGACAACTCTTCCAAAACAGATAAACACTCGCTTTGAAATACTCCATTTTCTCGTACATATCACATCGTAAAGCTTCATCTATTTATCAGCCGATCATCCCTCC
>JAKTUN010000456.1:0-10039 GCA_030556725.1 Metschnikowia viticola | reverse complement strand
TAAGGCGTGGTGCTAATAACGCCAAGATCAGCAGTTCGATCCTGCTAGGGACCATACTTCTCAGGGCGTGTGGCGCAGTTGGTAGCGCGTTCCCTTAGCATGGGAAAGGTCTCCGGTTCAAATCCGGACTCGTCCATTTTTTCCTTATCAGAAGAAGTAACACGCGCACGACTTTTTTTTCCACCGCCGGACATGCGCAGCAGATTGTGAGAGACTGTGTTCAACGTCGACGTTGCCCTAAATCGATTCCGTTGACTTTTGAGGCAGGAAAGTCTGTCTGTGAATTCCTACTTTAAGCTTCATTCTTTTAAACATCAGAATTACCTTCTTGATACTACAGAGAAAGGTAATTTACTCGCATCGTATTCGAGACAGAAAGATTTCCATCTGACATCATGTCATCCTTCGAGGACGATGAAGCCCTCTTCGAGGACCTCTATGATGATGATTCGAAGACTGAGACGAAGCCTTCTACCAAAGGCGCCGAGGTAGAAGCCCCCGTCGTTGTCGAAACAAAAAATGACCCAACCAAATTTGAGTCCGATGATGCAGCCTCCACAAATACATCTTCGGCTACTTCTGCGCCACAAAGCGCCCAAGAAAACCCGGCTAATAATACATCACCTCGCGCAGAAGCTTCTGCGTATGATGTCACTCAAGATTCTCGTACCAGTCAGTACGACTCCCAACTTCAGTCTCAAGGTCAGCAGTATGGGGCCCCTCAACAGATACAGGGTGGTGGGGATAGCTCAGGACACCAAAACCAGGCTTATGGGCAACAGCCACAAGGTCAGTATGGACAAAGTCAGAATGGGCATCAGCAGTACGGCCAAACCCAGCAGCCATACGGGCAAACTCAACAGCCATATGGGCAAACTCAGCAGCAATATGGTCAGCCTTTACAGCAACCTCATTTTGATCAACGAGTGTCGCAGGGGCAAAAAATGTACAACAGTCAGCCTCCCTCTAATTTGGGCAGAGACAGCGGAAAAATGTTCATTGGCGGTCTCAATTGGGATACCACAGAAGAAGGAATGGTAGCCTATTTCTCGAAATACGGAGAGATTCTGGACTACACTATTATGAAAGACTCGAATACCGGTAGGTCTCGTGGATTTGGATTCTTGACGTTTAAAGACCCTCGCGCAGTCGACGAAGTAATCAAAAAAGATCACATTTTAGACGGTAAACTAATTGACCCCAAGAGAGCTATTGCTAGAGAGGAGCAGGATAAAGTTGGGAAAATATTTGTCGGAGGTATCGATCCCTTAGTTAATGAAAAAGACTTCAATGATTTTTTTTCTCAATTTGGCCGTATTATTGATGCCCAACTTATGATCGACAAAGACACCGGCAGATCAAGGGGATTTGGATTTATCACTTACGATTCACCAGAGGCCGTAGATAAGGTTTGTCTCAACAAGTATCTTACCTTGAAAGGCAAGGCTATGGAGGTCAAACGTGCAGAGCCTCGGGGTCAACATCAACAGAATCAGAACCAGCAGCAGCAACAACAGCAGCAACAACAACAACAACAAAATCAGTATAATAATCCGTATGCTAATGCTTACGGTCAATATCAAATGCAATTTGGTCAAAATCAGCCTAACTTTGCGGGCGCAACTCCTGAAATGATGCAAGAGTACTGGCAGAGAATGCAATGGTTCATGTTTCAACAGCAACAGCAACAACAAGCTGGTGCTTCTACCTCGCTGAATGGTGACGAACAGTCGGGGGAACAGCCAGAGCAACAGCCCTTGAACCCTCAACAGCAGTCGTCTGCGGAAGAAACTCAACATGTGCCATCTAAGTCTGACAATGGCTCAGATTTTACTCCAAGACTTCCTGACGGTCCGGCTGCAGCACGCCCAGATGGGCCTCGCTTGGGTCCTCGTAGGGACAGATTTGATAGTGACAGTGAAAGCAACGGTCGCAGGCTTAATCTTCCTAAGGGCCCCAGAAGAGGTGGAAGCGGCCCTAGCAATGGTGGAGGATACCGGGGCAGCAGAGGTGGCTACAAAAGAGGCGGGTATCACCCTTACGGCCGCGGGGGAAGGAGATAATATATCTCACGTCCCTTCATTGGAACTAGAGTCTTTCTTGAAATTTAGGTTGGCGAGGAAGAGGAAGAAAGGAAATATTTGACTTGAATGTGTCGATGAGATGTGCCTTAAGCATAAGTATTGAAAAAAGAAATTGTTGCTCAAGTGTCAAGAAAGCTATCAAACAACGCACTAAGAACTAGAGCGACTACATGTAAGGTATATTTTTCAATAATATTGTAAGTATAATTGATGAGTACAGATAAAAGCCGAGTCTCCGGGTTCACATTTGCTGTAATTGGTCCTTCACCTCCTCTTACCACCGCCTTTACCATGACGCCCGTTTTTGGCCTGTCTTTTCTCCTTCAATTGTCTCGACTTTCTGATGTCTTCACTTGATCTTAATTCCTGTCTTTGACCAGGTTTGTTGAAGCCCTTCACCTTTCTTCCAGAATCCACAGCTTTCTCCACCTTTTTCTTTTGCTTATGGTAATCATCTCTATATTTATCTGGTGCTCTTGGAGCGTCAGCTCTTTTGTGCTTGAAACGTTGATTGTCATTTCCCGTCTTTTGGGCCTCAGGAGTAGCCACGCCAAATGTTCCAATATTCCTCTGCTTCTTCCACTGGTCGAACTTACCAGATTTGAACGTTGCCGGAATCCTTTGACCACTTTCTCCAATTATATATTTCTTTCCCTCCACAGATTGACTGTTGATGTATTTCCCCTTCTTTTTATCCCATTTCATAACTTGCGAATTCTTCTGCAATTTATCGTCATTCTCCAAGTCAAATGTAGCTTTGGCGGCATCGTTCGCAAAAGAGTTTGGAATAGAAAATTGTTGATCTTGGATCTCTGATGCAGGTGCATGATGGCTAATGAAGAATTGGGGATCTCTGAACGACTTCTTCATTTGTTTCTGTTTCTGATGTAAAATTTGATCACCATCCTCGAAGGCATCCGCCAATTCATCGTCATCTGCTTCCACGCTGACCACGTTATACCCAACTTCGCCAGCATCTCCCTTCAAAATTTCATCTTGTACTGTATGACTTAACCCCGCAAGTCTTTCTTGTTCTAAGAGGTTCCTCCTTTCCTTTGCCTTTCTTTGAATTGGCGCAAGCTGACGCCTTCTCCTGTTCATCAAAGTGACCATAGAATCTTCTTCTTTCTCCTTCCCCTTTTTGGAGAATTCAAAGACTGTTTCTTTAACTCTTCTGTTCTGTAGCTTCGCTAAAAAATCTTCCTTTTCTTTTTCCATGTTCGGGCCAAAAAGCAAATGCTGCTCATCCCAAGCTCCAGTTTGTAAGAGCTCTTTGGATCTTTTGACAGATTCAACTGATGCAGCTTGCCGCGTACGATAATAAAGCCTTTCACCCTTCACGGCGACATCCTTTATGACTTTCAAATCGTAATTGCTCTTAATCAAAGTGTTATACATTTCCTCGACTGGTTCGAGCTGATCTCTTGGAAGAGCCCCAAGTACCATTCTGTCTGTATAGGAAATTTTCGGTTCCACGTAATCAGATCCCCTTGAGTCTTTGAGTAGCTCACATTTTTTTTCATGCATTGATGTGAGCAAAATCTTCTTCCCCAAAAATAACTCTATATCGAGGAGATAAGGTAACTCACCTTCACTAACAATCGAGTAAGCCCAGCCTTTGTTTCCGGCTCTGGCTGTTCTTCCAACTCTGTGAATGAAGATTTTTGAGGAAGCGGGTAATGTAAAGTTGATCACGTTGGCCAAAACAGGAATATCAATACCACGCGCAGCGACATCAGTCACGACCAACAAGTTTGTGAGACCGATTCTGAATCTATACAATTGCTCACGTCTCGCGCGCTGGTCCAAAGAACCATAAATGTAGGACACTAGGAACCCAGCTTCTCTCAACATTTGTGTAACAAATTCAACGTGATGCTTAGTGGGAACGAAGACAATCGTGGAGTATGGTGATGGCAACACGTTAGCAGGTGGTAATCTTTCCTTCTTAAACCTTTTGCGTTTTTTTGACGCTTCTTCTTTGTCATCTTCATCATCAGTTATGTCATCTGCTCTTTTGCTCTCTTTCTTGATTCTCGCAATTTCCTCCTCAGATGGCAAGGGAATCTTGATGACGTTCTGGATGGTGCACAATAAAGCAGCCTCTCTCTCTGTCTTTTTGACGGAAAAGAAAGCCATTTGCAAAAGCTCTGAGATTTTGGTTTCGGCATCGAGTCTGACTAAGACAGGATTGGTGAGTCCAGCCTTGGCAAAGTCAATGAGGGAGCGCGGAAGTGTCGCAGAAAACAAGAGCGACTGTCTGCTCAGAGGAAGTGCGGCAAGAAGCTCATTGAGTTGTTCTGCAAACCCCATCTCAAACAATCTATCTGCCTCATCGAAGACGATATATTCCACGGTTCTGAGATCCAAATCCATCTCAACCTTCAAATGCAAGAATCTACCAGGTGTGGCAACGATAATATCTGGGCTAGACATCATGGAAGTGAACTGTTCTTCCATTGCATCACCACCAATGAGCACAACGGAACGCAAGTCTGTGCCTTTACTGAACTCCTTGACTTGTTTAAAAGTTTGCAAAGCCAATTCTCTCGAAGGTGACAAAATGACAGCTCTAGCACCAACTTTCGCACTATGTGTTTTTAATTTCTCAATGACCGGTAATGTAAAGGCAGCAGTCTTACCCGAGCCTGTCCTGGCCATACCTACCACGTCCCTATTCTCCATGATCAAAGGAATTGTTTTTCTCTGAATCGGCGTGGGTTGCTTGTAGCCTTTTTTAGAAATATTCGCCAAGATAAATTTGGAGAGACCAAATGAGGCAAATGTTCCCGCTTTCGCTTTCTTGGCTGTGGGATTATTCACGGCGAAGTAAGACGCGATGTCTTGAGAATCTTTCAATCCCAGATCCTCATCATCGGACATCTCCATCGAAGGCATGGTTAATTTTTCCATGTTGCTACTGGCTTTTTGCTTCTTCTTGGCAGGCTGTTTATGATCAGCATCAACTTCCTCATCACTGACTATATCCTGAAGCTCCTCATTGTCGGAAAATGCGTCTGAGTCCAGTCCAGTGCCAGAAGTGGCTTCTGACTCTGAATCGTCATGTCTGGCAGCAAGTGCAAGAGATCCTGCTATATCGAACTTTTCGTCGTCTGACATTATGTGATAATGTAGAGATCGGGGTTTGCAATTACTTTCGAAAAGTTGACCTTGAGAAGTCTCGAAGAGCATCGCAGGAAAAATGGTTCTGTATGCACGACGAAAGAACGCGAGTCACCTTCAATATTGATTTTCGAAATAGATATAAAATTTGATGTGCTATTAGATACGAGAAATAGAATTAATAACAATTCTTACTGAAGTTTTCGAAAGGCGAATTTCTTTTTGAGCCTTGACAAGTTGCAAACTTTGATGCCCTGAAATAGATAATGATCTCACTTTGTAATGAGTAGGCGACCGCGGAAAGTCCAGTCGAAGGTCGCTTGAGCTTCTAATTTGCCAACCACTGGAGATTTGCGGTTAGACAAATACTCTAGGGGTTAACACTGAATCGTGCACTTAATTTCAGTCAATTAACTTTCTTTTTTGCTCTAGCGTTTGTTGAGGTACCCGACAATCTGTAAGCGCACATCTCCAAAACTTTAGACATCGAGTGCTGGGAATTATAGCAAATTGTCGGTACCATACTCTCGGACTTACGAATCGCAAAATGCCATAAGAGACAAATGTTAGAGACTTTAAGTCTTAGCTGCCCAATCTCACGCACTCTTTTCTTTGAAGCGTGGATTCCAAGAGAAATAAAATCCATCACAGCACATCAGAAGTGTACAGTTCTCTCTTTGTTTGATTTCGGCACCAAACTCATGTCATGATTGTTTCAAATTCGTCCATATTCTCTAGCTCATCCTGTTGAGTTACCTTCTTCACCACCTCCCGCTTAGAAGATTCCACCACGTGACCATCAAGGATCAATTCATCAAGAATGTGATAAGCCTTTGAGAATCCAAAAATGATGTCTAACTCACACACATTGCCGTACAATTTGTCCATTTGCTCGACGTACCTGTGAATTATTTCGAGTGCCAATAAACCATTATCCAGCGATTCTATTCCCATGACAAAAAACAAAGACGCATATCGACGATAAACAATCTTCATGTCCTTGTATTCAAGAATATTACACATTTTAGCCCTGCGGGACAAAATGATTGTTGTTAATTCTCGTGTGATCTTAGCCTTTTCTTTCTGACTGCTGGCATGGTACCACTTGGACAAACGAACTTTCCCTTGTCTTGATAGTAATAAAGAAAATGTTATTGCCATTTTGTTGATTATGGGTTCGCAGAATGATTGTGTATGAGATACTATTTTGAATATCTTCGATGTGCTGAGTCTCAAACCATGTGTTGTCGCCGATTGTCCCGTAATGTGCATGCACGGGTTTTAGTTGGCGCTGCGTTCGACTTAAGATTTTAAGGGCCACCACACGGGCGCGGTTTAGTCGTAGATTACTTCTAAGCAAAGAGCTGAATTTATGCCACACTTTCAATTCAGTATCGTTTACTTACTTAGCACGAGTAGAAGTTATGCATGCGGAATGAGAAAACTCACTCCAACTTATTAACTGTATTGGTTAAATGCCTGATCTGAGCAGAAATTTCCGCGCACAAGAACTTTCGATTCACCTTCTTGAAATGGTCAATCTCCAATCTAGCTTCACAAAGAATCATATCCATATGCTTCCAAATATCCATTTCTAAGTCAGTTCCTGTGCGCCATCTCAAACTCCATCCATATAGTCGGTGTCTGCCATCTTTATCTAGAGTTTCTCCGGCTTCTCGAAGCGCCCATGGATCTAGTTTCGGAAAATTGGCATGAAGAAACAACATTCTTGGATCGTGCACCTTTTCTAAAGCGTCCTTTAAATCGTTCCCTTTGAGTTTAGCAGATAGCTCTTTTTTCTCCAAACTTTTTTTGTAATCCTCCACAGGGTCATACTGACCCATCGCATGTCCCGTGTAAATGTCGTTTTTAACATTACCTAAGGAGGTGAGGAACTTGCCGACCTGGTAAAATGATTTCTTGAGAACAACTGTAGCGGCAAGAAAAGTTTCCTTATCTCCTTCTCCCTGTGTTCCTTGAGAAAATATAGGGTAGTAGAAATTTGGGCCATATGAATTGTAGTATAGAGCAAGAAGCACGGCTCTAAGATGCGTCTTCTTGGAGATCATGAGCTGTCCGGACTCCGATGAAGGATCGGGAATAGCACCCATTCGTTCGTGATATGGTACCTCACTGAACCAATCAAACCTGCTTGAGACTGTTTGTTGCTGGTAGAAACCAAAGTGCTCGACGTACCTAGGAAGTAGCTCCTTCTTACTTATCTGCTCACCGGCTATTTGGTAAAAGCTTGGTGAGGTGGATCTGCGCCAGTAATCAGGCCAAACGACGAGACCGCTAGACAAAAACGGCTCATTTTTGAATAAGTGCTCTGGAGAATAGGCCGCAATATTATCGCTGTCCATCAACAAAACGTTTTCAAAACTAGAAAGAAGAATTGCAAGCGACTTGTACTGATAACCTTTGAAGGACAAGCTGGAAGCCAACTCGAGGTCATCACCGTACAATTCTGAGGGTAAAAAGATACATTTGGCATTCATAGCAGGGAAAACTTTGGCACAAAGCTCAAGATCATATTCCTCTAACGTGGGGATCAAAATCTCAATTGGAAGTTCGCATCCTCCGCCTCTCAAAGCTCTGATGGACAACAAAGTTAGCCAATTAAATTTACCTCCACCAACGTAGACGATTCCGTCACCTTTGTATAAACCTGAAGGGGCATTTTCGGGTATACGGTTCATGAAATATCTATGAGAGGTAGTCAAGGCTTTTAATTCTGTGTCGCTCAATTGAAGAAAAGAAGAGAGATATTCTTCTGAGAAAAGCGGATCATATTTCCCATCGTCATATCTTTCAGATTGACACACAGCCCCATTTTTGTAGTTGTTCAATTTTTCCTCGATATCAGGCTTCGCTTTGATGAGATCTTCAAATATGTTTTTGTAAAATGCATGTGCTAGGGACAACCTACCCATGTCGGCGTCCCCGATTAACGCCTTTATGTGCTCTAGCTTCTCTTTCTCGGCTTTCGTAAGAGGCACTCTGAAGATTTCCTTCTGCTCGCTTGATTTACCTTCTTTTGATTCTCCCTTGCCCGCGCCTTTGCCGCTTTTCAGTTTCAGACTGTCATCACTATTTAACAAAGCAGATAATCGAGGATCAAAAGGCTGGTCTGTTGTATCGTCGGATCGAGCTAGAGCAGCCTTCCACTTGCATACGAAAGACGGAAGAACGCCACAGTCACTATCGGAATCGATCACGTAACGCAATTTGTCTCCTCCGAAGTCTTCAAAGATATAAAAGAGGGAACACACAGCCAATACCAAAAGAGCGGCGGCCACTAAGGACAAACTCTTGTGGCGCCTTCGCTGTAGACGAAGACGTATAAGCAAGCTGCTGAAAATTCGCATCGCGAGATCTTGGTCGATCTTTGGCTGGGGAAAAGCTTATATGTTGGTTTGTGTCACTTGAACAGTCGGGTGAATGAATCTTGTTCACAAACAAGAAGCTTCTGGTATTCCTTGATGACGAGAATGTTCTTGAATGACGTTCTCAATAAATAGGTCAAATGAAACAAATGTGACTTGGGAAGTCGATATGTGCAAGAGACAAAAGGCTACGTAGCCTTAGTGAATGCTTGGAAACCAGAAAAAAGAGTTTGACCCTATAAGTAGAGTGTACGCGCTGACAAGACAGTGTGCAGTGAGTTGGCCAAATCTCCGCACGAAGGGTAACAGCTCAGTCTTTCACGCAGGAGCCAAACGTTTGCTGGCACTTGTTCAATAATGACATGCAAGATGCGTGTGTACACTTTATTGTTATCACACATAAGTCCGGATCCGACCGCCACGAGACTCTCGGGTGTTTGTCGTGGAAACATCTTCAGAGTTTTCAGTCCGAAAATCTAAGGGCGAGCTTATCTTTTCTACATATGCGTACTAATTCCCAAGAATTGCATCGGAAGACCACATGATTCAGATTCAGATTTGGCTCGACCTTGTGCTGGGCGTTTTTTTTTTTTGGCTTTTGCGCATCTCGTTTTTCGACTAAACGTTCTTTACTTTCATTTTTTTTATTTCACATTACTAGGCTGTGAGATCTGACAGCATTTTTGAAGTTCACCCCCATGGCTTTGTCGAATGGTTCACGCTTCTGCCTTGCGAAAGTCATAAACAAATTAAGCGAACAAACCCAGATTAAATTCATCGGCCGCATGAACAGCCGGTGCACCTTCTTGAAAGGTGTAGCGCGCAGACACCCGTTTGTTGAAAACCAATTCGAAAAAACTAAGTTCGCCGCGTTCTATAAATAGCACAGGTTGGACAAGGAACGGAATCCAAAACGTCCAGCGCTAAACACAAAATGATTGTGCTCTGATGAAATTTGGAGAACAATAAGCAAGTTAACGACGGGTTCGTTTCACCCGAACTACTATTTCATTGTCAAAAAAGCGAAAATGACATTTTGAGAATCTAGTCCTTTCGTCGGTTTTGAGGATTGATAACGAGGTCGACTATTGTAGCGATAGATTATGCCCAGCCTTAGGGGCTGGCCAGTTTTTTTGATATTTATAAGCATTTTCCTGAACGAGAACCTCGTCAACAATGTATGTATGCAGCTCATTACAAAGTGTGTGGCATTGTCTGAGTCTCGGAAACCTCCCCTTTACGGGAGCTGCTCCTCCCGGAGAATCGAGCAGTGAATATGGATACGCGCGAGACGAAATGATCAACAGCGCCCAGATCCCGAAACTTTGATCCTCAAGCCTTACTTTTTTCAAAAATATACCTTATATTCAATTCTTCGCGATGAATCTATCCTTATGGAGCATTTTTTGAGTCGAACATACGTGTAATGAGACACTCAAACCAAGG
>JAKTUN010000455.1:0-10067 GCA_030556725.1 Metschnikowia viticola | reverse complement strand
ATATTTGTGAAACGGGAAACGGTCCAGCCAAAGAATGCGAGGCGCTTTTTGGTGCATCCAAATCAGACACACCGGTTCCCGAGCAACCAGCAGCTGAATCATCAGATGTCGATCCATACAACCAAAAAGCTCCAGGTGTAAAAGAGGTGAAGCCTGAGACTGGGGCAGGACCTGAAGACACCGAAAACTTGAGCTCAGGTTTGAATTCTGATGAGTGGTCTACCCCTCAAATGAAATTAGGCGATATCATTCAAACTTTGCTCAGTAACATAAAGGAATTGCTGGTCCAAAATTTGCTGGATATTGAGAAGTATGCGCTACTCAAGGAAAAGTACGATACGGCGAAGAAAATGTTTCAAAATCTCGAGATTGTCTCGGGACATCCTGACCTGTACGACAGTTTCCTTTAATATTTTGATCCTGAAATAGAGCCGGTAGCTCAGGTTGTCTCTGATATATGCAAGGTTTATCCAAAAGATGCAGAGTTTGTGGCAAGATCATGCCGCAATTTAGGCTCATTTACTGATTGATCCACGAGAGAACGAGCGTGAGTTTTTTTGAACGAGTTGCTTTGGAAGCACGACGCATGAGTCAAGATGATCCACGAGAAGAATTACGTAATTGTTGAGCGCATGCCAGTGAAAAGTGTGAATTAGTTGTGTTGAGCTTAAACTGTTTCTTTAATGTAACTTGTTTGAGGAATCCAAGGAGGTGCTTTATTTCTGTGATCTCAAGGTATATCGCCAAAGATTGATTTTGAAAAAAAGATGTTGTGATTTTGACAAGTTCTTTATGACAAGTTGGAGGCCAAAAACTTTACAGAATAATTTTTGAGCTTACCTGAGTGATACTCTAAATTGTCAGTTTTGCCCAAACTAATTTGCTTGACTTCTTCCAGTCACACAACTTAGCTCTTGAATTAATGTGCTGAGCTTTCAAGTAGTACTTGAATGAAAGCATTAAGGCCCAAATTGGCCTACGATTATATGCCCTCGGCTTTAGACTAGTCTTGGGTTTGATTAAAAAAAAGGATTTTGCTCAGCTGTCATAATTTGGGTCAAATCTCAACTTGTTCCAGACTGAGTTCTCAATAAGAACAAGCTCTGTTTTTTTTTTGAGATCATTTCGCTCTTTGTTAATGACACAGTGTGCTTACTTGATACTATACTGAAACGTTTGCTTCTCTGAATTAATGATGTTCATTTGAAAATTTTTGGAGTGGACCCCTTGGAAAACACATCTTGAGAAATCTAGTAGTTAAGAGCTGCTTGGTACCCGTGAATAGATATCCTCACCAAATAACTATGTCCGGCTCGCATACCTCCCAAGTTTGAGTGTGCGAGTAATTGTACAGAAAATGACAAGTAAGATCATAAAGGCTTTACCGTACCGAGGATTTGTTTGAGCCACTAATAAGCATGGGGCTCTTTGTCAAATACTTCATGTGTCCTTCAGCTTCTAGTCGTGGTTGAGTCAAGTTTGAAATTTATTTTCTATGTAAGGGTGCGGACGAGAATCTTATTCTGTTTTCAATTGTTTTGAATTGTGTATTTACGGCCATACCCAAGTGTATCAGACCCAGAAGTCATTAGTTCATAGGAATGCTGTCAGCACGACACGATGAACAGTCGTTGACTTCCTAAGGGAATAAGTTACATCTCATTCCAGAATCAGTCTGCTCAGCTGACAGCAATTATGTCGTGAAATTTACCAAGACATTGACTTCTTCTTTATTTTTCGTTTTTTCTTTTTCTCGGGCTCTATAACTCAAGGTCTAGAACCAAGCGACCTTCACTTTCTGGATTGAGTTGTGTAGTTTGAAAAGTCACATCTCTCTCGAAATAAAGAGCTGCCCCGAAATAACGCCACATGATTCGATGAATCCGTGAAAAAAAAAAAAAAAAATAATAAAAAGAAATGATACGAATATAAAAATAAAAACGACTCTGTCTTATTTGCTTTGCATAATCGCAATCGCAATATATGAAATGCACTCTGAGCTGGTAAACATTTCAAAGATGGAAAGTGTTTTTAGGGCCGAGATCGGCCACAACTTTTTCAGTTTATAATTTTCTTAATGTGAATCTAGCCTTCACGCAACGAGAAGGTGGTCGTTACGATCACAGTTTGAATATACTCGATTTGAAGATCTGAAATTTCGATTGCAGAATCTCGTACATGCCAAGTCTAGTGGGACAACTCCGGCAAGAAAAAAAAAAAGATTACATCAGAGGCCTATGTGAGAAAAACCCTTGACCATAGAGTCTCTTTACCCAAAATACTCTAACTATAAAGTAGGAACTGGTGGGAACAACGTGTGGCTCTGACACTCATCATCGAATACTTCCTTGACTTGCTGTTATTTTCAATAGACGTACTTTTTTGTATTTCATGTGGCTTGACATGTATCGAAATTAGAAGGCATCATTACGTGGGACTCGAAGCGCTTCAGAGTAATTCGAGCGATTTTAAAAATAAAGGTCTAGTTCTGTACCGCTCATGAGGCAGTCACGGTAACTTGTGCACGAAATGGACTCACAATATAGCAAGAACCCAATCGGCTTCTTGATGATAATTCTTTTAAGAAGTTTCTCGAAAACGTTAATTGATCATTTCCCGGTGTGAAGGATATGGATTCCAGACCAGACAAATAGGTCAAAAGCGTGCTAGCTAACTTTGGTATTCTCGAACCAAAAGTCACTTAAGATGTGTTTTCAAGCACACTATGTCTAGCCAAGAAAAAGGAGCTAGACCTTATATCTTCACCTTCATTTACTTGGCTCTGAACGTAAAATTACACAAAATCTGAACAATGACAATCCAGCATGGCTAGTTCAAGAAGATGGTATTTAAGTGGGCCGACTCCAAGCATGTCAGCTTAATTCCTTCTTTTTAGATTATCGTAATAGACCACTTATCAGCTATCATGAAAGCCGCTTTTTTTACAGTCTTGATGGCCGTGGCCGAGGCACTTCCCACTCAGAACTCAGTCAACTCAGGCAACTCTCTTAATATGGAGTCTGAGCTGTATGATAACCGAGGCAGATTGCCGTTAGACGGCCAACTCCCATTTGAAAATCCAGTGAAAAAGGCAAACCTTTATAAAGACGAGGCCCAAATTGGTGAGCCAAATAAGCGGAGGGATGAAGTTGCCCAGACTGAAAATGAAAAAGAGTTTTCAGAAGCTTACAGCGATTTCTTGCAATCCACCAGGGGCGCAAAGCTTCATTGTACAAATGAGGGCACTTCCGATCAAGTATGTGAGATTATTTTAGCACCTGGCGAAGAATCGGAATCAGAACCTTCATTTTCTGGAAATGATTCTTCCGACTCGGCTTCTTCTGACTCAGCCTCTTCCAATTCCGTTTCAGGCTCTGTTCTTTCTCCTTTGCCTGCTTTGATCCCGTCAGATGAACGTCCTGTCTACTTTGACTCGCCTCCAGATTTGAGTGACCCTTCTGACTCCGACTCTAGTGGCGCCCACAGACCTCCACCTGACCTTTCGAAACCTGGCTCTGCTAATTCAGGCTCTTCAGACTCGGGAAACTTGGATAATGGGGAAGATGAGCCTCGTGTGATTAGCTTGCTCCATGAGGAGCAGCTTGGAGCTGATCAAGAGGAACAAGGAGCCGAGAGAAAAGACTCCAAATATGAAGCTCTGAGCCCTGAGGATATACAGGAGAACTGGGCGGCTCCCCAAAGAAAGTTGACCACTAAACTTCACGATTTACTGACTGAGATATTGAGATTACTGGCCAAGCGTCCATTGGATCTTGGCAAATATGCACCATTAAAGAGCCAGTACGAATACACAAAACATCAGCTCCAGACCCTCGACGTCATTTCTGCAAAGCTTGGCCTGTCCGACGAAACTATCAGGTACTATGATGAGTACTTGCAATCTGTTACTCATAATGCTCTTGAAATGTGTGACAGTGACCAGACCCAAACTACGCCATGCAGAAGAATTAGAGAGCAGGCCGAGCCTCTTGACGAGAGAATAAGGGGTTTGTCCTCGACCTTCTTTGCCCAGAAAGGTGCACGGAGAGACGCATGGAATTTATTGAATAACTTTATCTCGGCACATGAGGCGTTGGCCTTTACTTTGAAAGAAGGAGTGATTGTGCAAATTGCGCCTTATCTCAAGGCTCGCGATGATTTTCTCAATGCATTGTGGGATGTCAAAGATTTTCTGGATGATACCGCAACTGAACAATTGTGGGATGTATACTTGACGCCCTTCTACTCGACATTACAGAACATTGATGAGCGTGCTCGGTATACGTGTGAGACTGGAAACGTGCCGAAAGACTTGTGTGACCGGGTTTCTGAGGCAGTGTAAGCAACGCAGTAGATTAGCTGGTGAAAACTGCAATGAATTAGCTGGTGAAAGCTGAACCATCTATAAGTATCTTTTATAGTCCAATGTGTTTTTATCCTACTGATTCTGCTTCTATACTTGTCATAGACTGTCTCCCGCCGGAGATTACATTCTTTGTTTTTTCTATTTGTACGATATCCAGGTCTCGACAGACTGGAGAGAATGTAAGAGCTCATAGTTTTGTGTTTTGAAATGTCATACTCTTTGGTGAAGCAAATTCCAAATAACCCAGAACAATCTCTTCTTACTACCGTAGCCTAGAATCAGTTGAAAAGGCGTATAAAGCTACATGATTATATTTCTGAGGATGGCTATGATTAACTTTTTCAGTATTTTAGCCCTACTAAATCATTGTAGTCTTGACTCAAAATGCCAAGATCTATTTGCCTTTTCTCTTTTTCCAGGACACCTTAGCTCCCTGTTCTTCCCGTTCTTGTTCTTTTGGCAACTATGTATCTATGGTCTAGAGCAAGGAAAGCTCTCGTTCTTGTTCATTGAGACGAGAGATACGGCCACGCCTTTTTCTTGGCGTACCAATTATATACCTGAATAAAAGTGAGACTTACTCCAATCTATCTCGAAGTTTGAATAGTTGAATTGTATGTTTTGACATTATGGTAATAGAAGATTTAAAAGATCGAGAAATTTCATTTGCAGACAGAGCCAAAGGAATGTTTATTGAAAAAAATGATCAAAGATTTGAATCTAGGCCTTACACAATGAATAAATTTTAGTCACGAAAAATGCCTGCATCGTCTATGAAGATGCGTTCGATTATCACATTTTGATTTCTCGTCAATGCGCAGTCTATTTTTATGGCCCTGGAAAGAAAACACGCTGTTTGCACATTTTCAGATACAAAAGAGACATTCAAAGTAAATAGCAGTTGATCGTATTAAACTAGTCTTATTGTTCGCTAATCAAGGAGCGACTGTAGAGATCTCACACGTGATACTTGGGCGTCTTATCCAAAAGAGAGGGATAAGTAGAGTGGCTCGAGATGCATCGCAGGCATTGTTCACTGCGAGCCAAATTTCTTCAAATTAATTGAAGTTGTTTTTAGAAGTGCGAATTTATTTTTTGCCGCTCAAAAATTCGTAAGGTAACTCGAGCAGGTTTTTGACGGAATGGGCAAGAGAGCAGGACAAATTTTCTTAACAATTGGTTTTCGACAAGATGATTTCCTTAGACTTATCCCATGTTTTGAGTAAAGGGAATGGAAGCAGGATCAAACAAGCTAGGAATGACCTAATTCATGAGTTTCAACATCCTGACCTCAAGGGTTATTCCCACTAGGATTAAATCACACTATACTTGGCCAAGAATAAAGCGCTCGGTCATATTGTAATTGATTCTTGGCGTGGCGAACACTCTACCGAAGAACAATGAGTGTGAGTGCAAAACTGATCTGTATGCTTGTCTTTAAAAAAACATATAAAGCCTGATTAACTTCACTCATATCCGGTCCAATATTTTATCCAGAATATTCCGAGAGAATCAATTCAGCTACCATGCAAGCCGTTTTTCTTGTCTTATTGATGGCTGTAGCCAAAGCTTTCCCAATTCAGGGCTCACCCAATTTTGAAAGGCCATTCGAAAACAGGCCCGAGTCTTCACGTGATCGTTGCAGGTTACTTTTGGATAATGGATTCTCTTCTGGACGTCCCTGGGAGAGGGAGAAATCTAATGTGAATTTTGAGGGTCACAATTGCTCACCTCATGATGGCTTTGATTGTCAGGTTGTCGAAGAGAGCAACGAGTCGAAGCAGAGAAATAAGATTTCGAAGACCGATGAGAATTCAAACACCAATGAGAATTCAAACAGCCATGGATTTTCAAACACCAATATGGGGAATTCCGCAAGCGACAGCACGCCCAAAGCTCACGAACTTTATGATGCGATTGTTGAGTTGCAGGCTCAGGCTACTGCAACGGTTCGGGAAAGTCTCTGTAATATCAAAGAAATCATCGATGTAGTGGAGGCAGCAAAGAATATCAAGGCCGGGATGGAAGAGTTTCGCCTGGACTTTCAGCTAGTCTCACATCTCGCAAACCTTGAGTCGATGATCCTATACCTCAAGCAGGTTGTGAGAATCGAATGCCAGAACCGTAAACAAGAAGAAGAATCATGTAAGAGACTTTTTGGGCAAGACGTGTCTCGAAACTTCGAAGACGGCCGCTTGAGTGACTTTGCTGATAAACTCCACTTGGCCAACAACGAGATGATGGCTGCTCTCAATGAAGAGCGAGTGGAGCTTTCCCAGTTCATCAAAGCTAAAGCACAGATTGAAGAGACTGTTCGCCTTACCGAGAACGAAGGGTTTCCGCAAGAATTCTACGACCTTTTGAGTACTCTCGTCTTGAATCTGAGAACAGCCACTGGAATTGTGAAGGAACACTGTGCGAGTCTTGAAGGTTCTACTAAGGAGTGTGAGGTGCTTTTTGGAACGGCTCAAGAATCAGAGGATGTGAAATCACCTTCCACTCAGCCACCTTTGATTCATTCACCTTCGACTCGGCCACATTCGACTCAGCCTCCTTTGATTCATTCACCTTCCATTCAGTCGCCTCCTATCGATCCGCTTTCTCCTGAATTTTATTTGCCCACATTCAGCCCAGATGATAGGTTCCCAGCATACTTTGAGACGCCTTCTGGGTCGACCGACTCTGGCCCAGCCACGTTTGTATTTTCGGGCTCCGTTGCCTCTGGGCCTGGGTCCTCTTCACTGCCTCAACCCGAGAGCTCTGATGCTGCAAATCCTAATGCAGGGGATATAAATACTGGCTCCTCAAACTCGGCCTTATTTCCTGCTGTCGGGTCTGTAACTAACTCTATCCTTGAGGAGCGGCTTGGTAACGATATATCGGGTCAAGGGGGCTCGGACAGAGAGGAGCCCAACCCCAATGTAAACGCCGATGAGTTTGGCAATCTGAGTCCTGAGCTCACACATAAGGGTTGGGATGTACCCCAGAAGGAGTTGGCTGACCGACTCTATTATTTGAGGGATGATATCTTGGAGTTACTGACCAAGAGTCTGTTTGATCTTGGTAAGTATGCGCTGCTCAAGAAAGCCTACGACAATACCAAACTTCAGCTTGAGGCACTCCAGATCATTTCTGCAAAGCTTGGGTTTTACGACGAGGTCATCCAATACTTCGACAAGCAATTAATGCCTGTTTTTCAAAGTGCTCTTGCAATGTGTGACAAGGACTCTACCCAAAATTCACCTTGTAATATCATTCGGCAGCAAGCTAGACCCTTTGATGAAAGAATGAGAAGCTTGGGCACAAACTACTTCACCCACCGAGTGACCCGAGAACATGCCTGGAACTTATTAAACAGATTGATTGTGGCACATGAGGCGTTGGCCACGACCTTGAAGTACGGCTCGATAGTGCAAGTTGCGCCCTATCTCGAGGCTCGTAAACAGTTTGTCTCGGCTTATTTGGATGTCTACCATTATCTGGCTGAAAGCGCATCCGAAGACTTGTGGAATGCCTACTTGTCGCCGTTCTACTCGACTCTTTTGAACCTCGATGACCGTGCTCGGTACACTTGTGGCACCGGAAATGTGCCGAAGGATTTGTGTGAGAAGGTCCCACGAGAGTTGGAGGCAACTGAGTAGGCCACCACGTGGGGTCCAAACGGTCTTTAGGATTTGTTCTTTTCTCTTCTTTTTTTTTTTTCTTGTTGATTCAATTCTATGGTTTTTGTTTTTGTTGTTTGCTATGCTTCTTACAAAGGAACAGCGTCACAATGTGTGTGTACGTCGAATGTAGTATACTTTCGTCTGGTTGCGATTGATCATCATTGTATGGAAGACTGATGTGCTTCGAAAACTAGGGAGCGCTGCAAATATCATTCTTTATTACCTAGAGATCTTACCGTAGTTTGGTACCTGACCATGATAAACCTGTCAAAGTTGCAAAAGTTACTTGAGACCCTTGGGATACTTCAAATAGGGACTGGTTAGTTTGAACTCCTTTTCAATACACAGCTGGTAACCCCCAAACCCAATCAAGTCAGAAATTAGACTAGGGTTTAAAATTTGGTTTTATAAAACTTCCGACTTACGATCGGGGTTTTCATTATTACGGAGATGATTTTATGTTTCGCAGGTCAAGTAAAGTCAAAATAGGTGCAACAGCGATCGATCTTTACGCGTGATATGCAATTAAAGAGCTCTTCATACCTGTGACATCAGTCAAAATCAAACACGCATCAGTGGTTTCAATTAATAGAATATTTGTTCTTCCGTTTCTTTTTGTATTTATAGAAAACTTATTTCCAGAAAACGCGAAGCCATTTCATCCTTCACTGGCTAATCTCAGGTCTTGGCCCAAACCCGCTCCGTTTTTTGGGCTCTCGGGCACACTATACTTGACGGGAAGGCAACCTAAATTTGACCTACTGTATCAGGAGACATTATCATATTGGCGCATATCAGAAGATCTTCGTCATACAATTAATTTCTTATTGTTCAATTAATAGGCTGTATTTTCAGAGGCGTCCCTTACTTTGCCCTTCGATACCAAAAGCTAACTATGAAGAGAAGATATTGTTTCAGCGTCAAACTAATGGGCACTAGCTGTTAGCTACGTGATACCGTTCAATCATTAAGGTAGCGTGTATATTAGCTAAAATCAAACTAATTAGAACCTTTTCACGAAACAAGGAACAATAGGGAAAAGGTCTTTATATAACGAATTTCTTCTTAGTAGGTCTAGGAGACTAGCTGACAAATGCTGGATAATTAGGTGACCAACGGTGGTAAAGCCGGTGGCAAATTAGTCAGCTTGCTGACTAAACCTGATTAGTCATCATCATGACTAATGGGGTTAGTAAGGGTTTGTCATCCAAAAGAGCACCAGAGCGTTAAACCGCTATGGGGTCCCTGACACTAGCCGTGAAAAAATTTTCTTAAAGTAAGAAATTTTCGAAGGACAATTCATGTTTACTTCAATCCAATTTGTTACTCTCCCACTTGAAAACCGGTTTAAGACGCTTTGAGTAATATGCAACTGATATGGTCGTGCAGAAAACTCCAGGGATTCATGGATTGTTTTACTTTGTGACATCATAGACTTGACAATTTTTTACTAATTTTCATTTTAGCAGGAGGCATCTGGATCGCGGAATTCTTCAAATTTCTCGTGGACTCGGACCTGCAAACATTGATCATCAATTATCCTCAAGATCATAGCCGAGAAAAAATTGCATTACAAGTTTGCATTGTTGAAAAGTCAACTCTCTCTCAAAGTCTAATGGAAGTTTAATGAGATCCAATAGGTAGACCACGAACTTTGGGAGATCAAGTAGTTTAAACTGGAGAACTCGTCCAGTAAATTACAACTTTACATCGGTAGATAAAAACTCTCAAATTATTAATACCTTATTAAAAATCTTTACTACCTGTAGTCTATATGCAACTCTTTTTCATTCTACATTACAAAGCAGTTTTACACGGGTGTAACTCAAACTATAGAGATCAAGCTGGTATGAGAATTCATGAATTTTCCGCTCAAATATTGTGGTAAGCTCGGGGCCAAGAGCGCTCAAGCCAGTGTTGGCAAAAAGTGCGAACTCGAATGAAAAAGTTAACATTTTTACATGAAGTGAGTAGGGCGGAAATTATTCGTTTCCGCTCATGAATAGCCAAAAATTCATGATGAGTAAATCAAAATT
>JAKTUN010000450.1:0-10199 GCA_030556725.1 Metschnikowia viticola | reverse complement strand
AGTTTTTTGGGTCGCCTAAAAACGGCTTCCTGTAATGCATATTGTTTCTTTAAAAAAATAAAAAATAAATAAAAAATAAAAAAAAATAGGATGAGTTTGACTAGAAATATTATGGAGAAAACCTGTTCGAAGATTTTGCGCCATGTCTCAGGTCTAGGCTGAGCCGTCGTATGAGGCACTTTTTCGAGGAGTGGAGAATAAGAACGGGTAAAAAAGGCTTTTTTTGGCCTCGAGCGAGTTGGAAGGCTGTCGAAAAGGAATTCTTGCCCATAGAGTAAGACCAATGATGGAGTGCATTCACCCGTTATACCGGACAGGCTCACCAAGATCTGCCCAGGGGTTACAGCAAAGAGGAAAAAGTGGGAAAACCCCGATAAAAGGTTCATCGATTTGAGTGGCAACTGCACCATACTTTCTAGGTGACTCATCGCTTTAATTGCTGATCATATGATTCAGCACATGAGGTTAGACGTCCTATCATTGATTTTTGGTGTCAAGTTTGCTGGTAGGAGGTAGAGCGGAATCATGTGTCAGATATTTCTGATCCGAGTATGAAGAAACAAAAAAGGTGTAGGAACTAATTGGCATAAGGACTACTATGAACTCAGAAGTGTTGTTCAACCGACCACGAGCAGTTGAGACCAATCGCGCAATATTCATGAGTAGGCCGAGACTTTCCGCTAAGTCTTTCTAAATCGACGGCTAGAGCAAGAAGGTGTGAGGCTTCACGGTGTTCTACGGGTAGACAAGTGAAGCAGGCGTCGACGCGAAGTAAAACAATGATTAGTGGGAACTTGTCCACAGGACTGGTATTGAAAGATTTCAAGGCCTGGGGTAGTCGGAAAGTCCATTTGGCCTGCGCATTTACCGAACGTCCCATAAAGTTTTATAGCCATTCAAATATTTTTCTGTAACATTAATGCTTTTTTTGCTATTTAAAAAGACAAAAACAAAAACAAAACAAGACCAGAGTCACGAACGACGTTACTACAAATGAACTGGTGTGTGTCTGGGGGTGGAGTATTTTCTGTGTATTATACAGAATTGCATGAAGACGCGTAAGCAATTTCTCACTTCTGGTTTTGGAAGACCTGTGAAAGCAACTCGAGAAATAGTGTCCATGTGCCTCAGAGACATATTTCTTAGTTCTAGTTCACCTATTCCATGATCACGGGATGGAATTGTTTGAATACAAGCTCAACACATCTCACTTGTTGAGAGCGGGGAAGTAAATGACTCGGCTTCTCGGAGCCACTTGTACAAATTCAGAATCAATTATCAGGCCCTCCAAACTCAGCGCTCACCGGATTGTGCGAAGAAGTCATCGAGTAAAGGTAAAAGTCTCAGTTATGCTGGAAGTAACTTTCTCAAGTTGCGATCTTCTGATCGTCCACATTCATTGAGGCCCCTCTGCCGAACACGATCTCAAAGTCACGATGGCGAATTGCTGTCTCTTTCATCCAGGGAGCTGATTTGAACCTTAAAGAAAGATATCGAAGTAAGCAGTTATATTTTTTTCTCGATTTTTACAATTGTCAGTGCAGCTCACACATCGACACAATGCCAAGAGTTGATTCCAAGTTTTTCACAATTCCGATCGAGATCAAACACTCAAAACCAGTTGGGAAGACGTCTTCCTACACCAAAATATATAAGGTGTTTCATGATTACTTAGTGTTGACCAAAATTGAAGATTTTTGCTGGCTCTGATGCAGAATTTTGGGAAGTATTTGCTCGTCAAAAATAAAAGCCTCGTGGTACGACAAACCCCCTTGATCTTGTTAGATGGGGTCACACAAAATTTCGTGATCTTGTTGTTAGGTCAGTATAAGCACAAAGGAGATGAGTGCAAGACCGACAAACATAAAGTATGCAAATAGCAGAATTGGAGCTGGATTTAGATTGTAGCGTTGAAGCCCGAATTTCGATGGGTTCATGGCAAACATGAACAGGCATTATTCTTTGTGACTTGGGGTTGAAGTCATGCAGCTGCCATAAATAAGAATCAATTTTGTTGATGCTGGCTATCCGAGAGGTCTGATGATTCATTTTGAAGCTGTGCTTGGGCGTGCTTGATGAAAACTAATATTTTTGCCCCATAATCCTTGAGATACACAGATCGATTTGGTATTAAGTGTTCTGGAGCATTCTTCATTTCATCTTTATCCTCAGAACTTTTCTCGTGACGGCACCTTGACTATATCGGTTCGAGGCGCCACACAATTGACGGGATCTAAAGACTCAGCTTGAATATTTCCCACGGTTGGGTTCTCTTCCTTGCCGAAAAACATGCGGTCAATTTGAGAATCACTGCATTATGGCCCTGGGATAATTGGTTTCCGTGCACCATGAAAGTGTCTTCTCGGCCGAGCACCAAAGCAAGAGACATTTTTTGCGCAGTTTTGCCACTTAACTTTTTTTCTTGTTTCGGCTGGGAACGTTTTCGAGAGTTTTGGGAAAAGAAATGTGTTAAGTGCAATAATATGACATGACTGCTCGAGCCCAGATGCAGTACACGATACGTTAACGATACATTATGTTAATGAGCTATGTCGTATTCCTTCGAGAGTTCTTGTTGTGTAGTGCAGCTTATTATTGCTTTCTTCTGATCAAAAATATGAAAAACTGATAACGCTCCTAGTTTAGAGGTAACCCTAGACCTCGTATAAAGCCCAAAAAATCCCTCAAAAGCCAATAGGAGGCGACTTTGGAACGTGCAGGCCTCACCTAGAACACTGCTACTCCACCACGCAGTGTTCTTGACGTAACTCTAAAAGCATGGACGCAACAAGAGGGATCAACATGAAGTTGCAGATTGAGATGAAAAAAGAAAGTCAAAATGCAGTTTCGCAATTTTTAAAGTTTATGCTTTTTGACCTACATTGAGGTCAAAACCCGGCTTGCGGCTTGCGGCTATTTTGTTTTTGCTTTTGTTTTTGTTTTCACCACGCCGGATCACGCTAGAGGCGCTCGCTCACAACTCTCTTTTCCACAATTAAATTGAACATTGGCATTGAATATGGTTTAAATTTGTATGGATCCAAAGAGGGCTAAAATTGCGGCAGTTATCGAATTTGTGAAGTTTTGTAGTCAAGAAGCCTTTAAATAGTGGCATAAGTTTTGTCCGAATGTTCACAAAATTGTCGGCCAAGACGCGGCGGGAGTATATTCGGGGCTATGCGATTTCGAATACCATCTTCAAACTTTACCCAAATAATCTCTTTTCATGACAAGATTTTTCTTGAATCTGATGTTTAATCTTGAGTGTCTGAGCTCATGTTCAATAATCGAAGGGGTTTTCAATGAAGAAGAGATAGGTACACCTAGCAGTGAAAAGTTCAAGCTGACACAATACGAAATCGGAATTGAGCAAATATTCTTTAAGTGTGTGTCATGAGTAGCCTTGCAAAAGCACGGTCTGGTCAATTGGGCTTGGTAAGACCAATACTTCATGTTTTTATTGTAAGAAAAACGGCCTATAGCGTCATTCAAAAAGGATTGGAATCCAGACCATCGTCGTTAGGGAAGGGATAGTAGAGGGTCAAAGCCCAGATTTCAAATTTCAAAGATTGGTTAGGAACGCTTGGCCTCGTATTGTTTTGGCTGTACTCCTAACGCAGGTCTGGATAAAGTCTTTGAGCGAAGCAAAATCAATTGAAGTACATACAAAAAATGAAGAAAGACTTCAAGAAATTCCAGAATACACAATCCAAAGCTAAAACACAAGAAGGATCTTCTTAGTGACTCAAAATGAAAAAAAAAGATGCTTCTCGAAAAAAACAGAAATGATTGAAAACCAGCCGTGCAAATGAGTCGAGCAAGCTTCGCTCAAGTGATGCTCAACAAGCTATAAGCTTTTAGAGAAGAAAACACATATATTGAAGAGTGCATAGGCAATGTTCACTCGACTCGATCTTCTGAAGTAGAGTTGAAAAGATGCGGAAAGGTCTCAGAGGACGCACGTCAAAGCAACAAAAGGGATGATAGCAAAGAATTGCGAGCAAGAAGTTTTCACGATTAGCCTTTAACTGTTACGTGGCATGGCTGGACAAAGAAACTGACTCATGTGTGTCTTTACGGATTTCACAGTCTCAGAGCAAAATTCCCGTAATTCTTCAAGTTTGACTTGCATATTCGAAGAAAGGGCAATTGAGCGACAACCCGAATGCTTCAATAGACAAGAGTTTCTACTTACGGTCTCTGTTTCGAAGTGTTTTGATACAATACTGCAATTCAACTCCATAGAAAACAAACTTCTCCTTCTTTTTCACCTTCTTCGACTGACCTTCGTCAAGCCCACGGTCTGCTTCCGACAAAAGCCCATAGGACCGAAAGTGTGACATCGGGATAGATGCCATATTTTTCAAAACGGAGCTGCTCCAAATATGAATGAGAAGTTGGGTATATGTAGCAGAGGCTTCAGTTCGATCTTGTCACGTTCTTGAAAAAAGCACATTGTTGATTTTTTCACCACAAGAACGATAAGAAGACCACAACAGGTGTATGGTTTCTTCATCTTCTAAATTCCTTGAGCGAACTTTCCGAACAGCCTCACAAGCAGGATTGAGTAAAATATAATGAAACAAAGCTCGTGTCAATGTATGGCAAACTATCGAAAGATAGCAAAGTCGTATTCTCGACCATTAGTAAGAATAAAAAGGATAGCTGATTTTCGAAGCATTTAGACAATTATTACAAGGAAGTCGAAAAGGTGTTTTTGACGATCAGATTGCAGGCGGCGTCGGTTACTGTCTGTCCACATTATAAGTGAAAAACGAGTACGAAGTTTCATGTAAATAGCTCAGATAACATAAAATACAATTTCTGTTCCTGTCGTATAATTTAACCTGAAATGCTTAGGTGTCAGCTCCAAAATAAACGAGCCTTCACCTTCCCATAGAGCAGCGGTCGTATAGGCAGCCAAAAGCTGAATATGAGAGGCGTGGTGTGGTGGACCTGCAGTACCGCTTTCGTGAGCCAGGGCCTTTTCTGAAAAAATTTCGTTCCCGACTAGAAGATCAAAAGCAATTTTGATTGAAAAGCTAAGAATGTAAACAACTCCGGACCCAATTCTAGAAGCAGGACTTTTGTCGTGGCAACAACGCGAGTGAGAGTATAAAGCCGCCGCTGCAGTGTCGTGGATGTGCAGGTCGGCATGTGCGCTACGGCTAAAACATCAACTGCGACATGCAGGTCGATCGCATGTCGGGCAATTAAGACTAGCATTGGTTGCTTGCTCATGGCTCCTCCCACGTTTACTTTTGTTGAATCATAATTTCACAGCGCACAATAATTTGGTCAGGTATTATGCTCAATTTTTGATTTCATGAAGTAGAGCCGGATCATTCGTGGTCAAGTTGTAGCTTGAAATGGACTCAAATTTAGCAGAAGAAACTCTACTCGGTAAAAGTGACAAAAAGCCTATAACACGATGAGTCATGAAAAAAAAAAAAAAACCACAAGCATAGATAGACGCGATAGAGCCGCATGCATTTTTAAATTCTTGGCCCCAGCCCAAGAGCTTTGTCGTGCGGAGTATATTCTTCGCATGACCAGTCTGTAAAATGCCAACCTTGCGACTAATGGCGACCCAAAAGGACGTACTGTGTATGCACCGCCCAGCCTTCAGTGAGCAAACCTACGGTGTCAGGTTCAAAAATCAAGATATATTTACAGTACTGTGAGGTTGCAGCAGGAGTTATAGACATGTAGAAAGGTCAATTTATCCAGGCTTCCATGTAAACGATCGGTCAGGTAATATCTAGAGTTTAAAGGTTATTGTCTCAAGTGCAATGGCAATGCTTCGGTATCAAAAACTTCTCTGTAGAAGTGTACACGGTCAAAAGTTTTGCATATACTACAAACAGGAAAGCCTCTTACACGCAAAGGACTTGGGGTGAGAGTTGCTGTTTATTCCCTGGGTCGAAAGCAGCGACTCCGCTTCGAAAAATTGGGCGAAGCCTTGTTTGATCAATGAGAATTTTTAGCTTCGAGAAGAGGAAAAAATCATTAGAGGTGTCCAAAAATTAACTATCCGAACGAAAACCGGTTATATATCAAACTACCCCACAGATGACCGATGAAAGACATAACTTCTCGACTCATTGAGGAACTAGTAAATTGTCGTGGCCTGACTTCGAGACATGCTCATAAACCCGACCCCATCCTATGAAAAAGTATGTGCGTAGAGGAAGCTTTGGGTTTACAATTTTAGACATCAGCTTGTGGTTTGAAACCGCCGCCAAACAAAGGAGGCATCCCACATATACGGGTACGCAGAAGCTTAGCATATACGGGGCAGTCTTGGCACAAAATGACTCATGAAATATCACGGCTTCACATCTCTTTGAAGTCATCACTCGAGCTGTGAGGCATTTGGGAAGGAGGTCACACGACATCCGTGAAGATATGCATATTTTTTGCATTTTGCCGCCACGTGCACGTCGTTTCAATAGCGGAAGTTCTAGATTGAAGCGCGCTTGTTGTTTCGGAGCGAGCCGAGCTAGCTCTGGGGCTGGCCAAGTATGGCTTTGAGAGTTCGCAAAGTGATCAAGTTCAGTTCGGTTCAGACATGAGCGCCTCGATCACGTCGAAGCCATAGTATGAGTGAGGATGTCGAGATATCTTTTGTGTCGATTAGTCACTAAATGCGAAGAAAGAGAAAAATAAATTCGCATCCGAGCTCGGAACATTTTCTTGGCTGAACTGAAAAAGACGTTGCGATATGCTCAACTGGATCAAACAGTTTTGTAACGCTCTCATATCAGGGTGCATGTAGAACGATGTCCAGAATTTGCCGTAGGCTCAATTCAAGTGGATTTTTATTGTCTCTCTACTCGCCCACTGAACAAGTTCAGTTACGCACCGGCAATAACGCTATTCGAAACAATAGACCACAAATGCAATCTGACGCAATTCTAGAATTGGGGGACAGATAATAAAAAGCTTTCCTTCAGAATAGTCAACTCACGGCAGATAGTGTTTTTAAATCGAATGAATTTGCATGGTAGTAACTGGCGCAAGAAGTCACGTGATCTAGCCGCCCTATCGGTGTACTTTTTTTCAATCCCACACTCTCTCCATGCCCTCTGCCCGCTAGCTCCCATACCCAAGACGTATCACGTGACCGCGGCCCTCAGACAATTTTTTCCGCAGTGCAACTCCAAGTCTCTGATCTATAAGCTGAACACGCAATTCGAACACTCACAATGTCTTCGTCCATCCAGCTTTTAAACCCAAAAGCCGAGTCCTTGAGACGCGCTCAGGCGCTCCAGGTCAACATTGCCGCTGCACAGGGCTTGCAGCAGGTCTTGGCGTCAAATTTGGGCCCAAAGGGCACGTTGAAGCTCCTAGTGGACGGATCAGGGAACTTGAAACTCACCAAGGACGGCAAGGTCTTGCTCACAGAGATGCAGATCCAGCACCCTACCGCCGTGATGATCGCGCGTGCGGCGACGGCCCAGGACGAAATCACGGGCGATGGAACTACCACCGTTGTATTGTTAGTAGGCGAGTTATTGAAACAAGCCGAACGTTTCATCAGCGAGGGCGTGCATCCTCGTGTTTTGGTGGATGGCTTTGAGCTTGCACGTGAAGCCTCCTTGCAGCATTTGGACGAGTTCAAGACCAGTCCAGAAAGCTACGACAGGGAGTTTTTACTCCAGGTGGCACGCACCTCTGTGGCGACTAAAGTCACGCCCGAGTTGACCGACGTCTTGGCGCCGATCGTCACAGACGCGGTGTTGTCTGTGCAGGGCGAAGACAAGAAGAATATGGATTTGCACATGGTGGAGATCATGACGATGCAGCATGGCAGGGCCTCCGACACGAGTTTGATCAAGGGCTTGGTTTTGGACCATGGCGCCAGACACCCCGACATGCCGCGTAAGGTAAAAAACGCGTATGTGTTGACATTGAACGTGTCGCTCGAGTATGAAAAGACCGAGGTCAACTCCGGTTTCTTCTACTCCTCCGCCGAGCAGAGAGAGAAGTTGGTCGCCTCAGAGAGGAAGTTTGTCGACGAGAAGTTGCGCAAGATCGTCGACTTGAAAAACGAGGTGTGTGGCTTGAACGGCGACGCCGGGTTTGTCATCATCAACCAGAAGGGAATCGACCCAATGTCCTTGGACGTCTTGGCCAAACACAACATCTTGGCCTTGCGCAGAGCCAAGAGAAGAAACATGGAGAGATTGCAATTGATTGTTGGCGGCGAGGCGCAGAACTCCGTGGATGATCTTTCTCCCGAGGTCTTGGGCCGTGCAGGTTATGTCTACGAGGAGAGTATTGGCGAAGACAAGTTTACGTATATCACAGAGTGCTCCGAGGCCCAGTCATCCACAATCCTCATAAAGGGCCTGACGAATCACGTGTTGCAGCAGACAAAGGATGCTGTGAGAGACGGCTTGCGCGCCGTGGCGAACGTGATCAAAGACGAGTCGATTGTGCCTGGCGGCGGTGCTTTCTACATGAGCTGCAACAACCACCTCTTGTCATCCAAGACGCTCAAGGGCCGCAACAAGCCGGGCGTGAAGGCTTTTGCCGAGGCGCTTCTCGTGGTGCCCAAGACCTTGAGCACAAACGCGGGTCTCGACTCTTTGGAGACCGTCTCTGCCTGTCAGGATGAAATTATAGACGACCATGTGGTAGGAATCGATTTGGTCTCGGGAGAGCCCATGGACCCCTCACTTGAAGGTGTGTGGGACTCGTACCGTGTTGTGAGAAACGCCATTCTGGCCGCCACCGGGATTGCATCGAATTTATTGCTCTGTGACGAGCTTTTGAAAGCCGGAAAGTCATCTTTGAAGGGCCAAGGCCAAGGTGCGCCCCAAGGTATGCCTCAGGGTATGCCCCAAGGAATGCCAGGAATGATGTGATATCGGGGAAGTCTCGCGAAGCGCTATGATAAATTGGAAATGCTTTTCAGGGCTATAAGCTGTCACGCTGGCAGATTCTGAACAGAAGGAAGCACCAGGGATGGGTGAACAGAATGAGAGCGAAGAAGGACGATCTTTTTTTTTTGCTAAGTTTTACTCAATCGTTGCAATCTCAGAAGCCGAGTAGCGGAACTCGGCTGACGTGTTAACTGAACGTCTGCAATGCGCATTTTTGTCGTAGCAACTGCTGTTTGCGCCAGGCTTGCTTTGTACACGAAACTACCAAGAAGTTGTCAAGCCTTCTTGACAAAGTATGTCCGTGGGCATATATGGGTTGAGGGTCGCGCATCGATCAAATCAAACAATACATACATCCTAAAAAGCTCTGGCTCAATTGTGCCTCTTTAAGTTGTGCGGACAAATACGGCAGATACAAGAAATGAAAGAGATTATAATAGAACTTGTGATTTTACCACAGTCTTAAAAATGTAGACGGACTGGTGTCATTGTTGGGAACACGACTTCTGAAAAACGAGTCACCAAAAAAAGCTTCTATAACGGCGAACGTTTGATTGTTTGCCCCCCTCTCACTTCGCCGTCTTTTCCTGAATTTATACGAGCTTCTCCCTCATTGCTCAATTCGCTTGGCTAACATCACACGCCTCAAATGGCGACTGGATGAGTGGCCTTGCCTTCCGAATAAATCCATGCGTATGTTTTATGTATCACTATCCCGACTCCATCGAATCATGATTTAATCTTTTGCAAGCACAGAACGGATATAGTTTGCACTGCTCCAAAAAGTTTTTCTTAACTACAGGAACCTGAAGCTTACCGAGCGGATGAACGCCCGAGATGTCGCATTGAGCTTTCGCCTCGATCAACTTGCGAGGTCGAAGAGTTGCCATTTTCAAAAGGATCGAGTGTAGATTACTGTCGATATCTTTCACACTTCAAGCACAGCTACATAGAAGAAAATGCAAGAAAACGTGGGCAAAAGCAAAGGAGTTCGGAACATGTCGAGACGATGACATGCTCACCAAGGCGGGCTCAAGCAGAGAAGGGTATTTGCGAGATCTGTAGATGATGACAACACCAAGCAACCAGCTGCACCCAGCTGACCGAAGCGGATGTCCCAATCTTACGTAATGCAATGCGAGTTTGGCAAATTTATGAACTACAAAATTGGAAGTGGGATAAGCTTTCACTCGATTTTTAGATGTTGCAACCGCACAGCTTGGAAACCGTAGAAGTTATGTTTTTGGCGCTCCTGCGATCCCCTAGGTTCAAAACACAGCGCTCAGCCCTTCCATATCATATGTTGTC
>JAKTUN010000044.1:0-39114 GCA_030556725.1 Metschnikowia viticola | reverse complement strand
GTTGTGGAATCTGTATATTCCCATATATATAAATATATATGACTTAGACGAATAAAGGCCACTTCAGATTTCGACCACTACAAATTTGGGCCGCTCTTAATTTCGGCCGCCTCGATAAGTCTGTGAAAAATCTAAGGTCTTATTCAAGCTGAGCGAAGTCGTCGCCTCGAGTCAATGTATACTGTCTTAATGCGATTTATTTAGTGCGAGGTCCCTGCTTCCGGGTCCTGGGTCCTCGGTCCTGGCTCTGGCAAACAGGTCGGTATGTCAGTGAGTTCAATGGCAAAATGTGGAGGTTTCAAAACTTGCGAAATACACAAACCACGGTGGTGTGGGATTCATCAGACACATCAAGCGCCTTTTTTGGATTGTTTGGCGGCTTTTTTTCGTACAATTGAAATGCAAGATTTTGTCCACTAGAACGTTGTGCGATCCAAGCACAAAAAGATAATGTTGATAGCTCCGATGATGTTAATAGCTCCGATGAGGAGAGAGTTTTCTACTGAAGTACTCCCAAGACGCTGTTTCCATCGAAAAGCGATAAATAAATTGTACTGTTTCTCATAAATCAGAACTCAGCCCGAAAAACGGTTCGTGCCAGTCTGAATCCATTAATTTACCATCTAGCAATCAACATCAGTGCTCTTCTGACACTCTGGTCTCCATGCGGTCTCTCCACTCGTCTACCGAGCGACCTGGGTGGAGAGCCACAATCATGAGCGTCATGTTGTCGAAGCCGATGCCCGTGGCACTAGACGCCATGCTTATACACTCATTCAACACATACTCCGTGATATGTTGTAGAGTCCAGCCCTGGCCGAGTTTTTTTCTGATTGTCTTTACGAGCTGCTCGTTTGTGAAGCAGTCCCAGATCCCGTCACACGCCAAGACCATGAACTCGGGCGTGCCCAAAGCCTGGAGGTCGTACACCATGAGTTCTGGCTCCACGGTGACCTGGAACAACTCGGGCGGTAGCAAGACCAAGTCGTCCTTACAATATTTGCGGTTCTGCTCCAAAACCGAGTTGTTTTTCCCCGGCGAGTCGAGCTGGAGCCGCGGAATCTTGAAGTTGAGGTCGCCAAACGCTCGGGACAACGCTAGAATCTCGTTTACTCGCGAGTTGAGCACGTACCCGCCACTGTTCTCGATCCGGACCCTCTCGCCCATATGCGAGGGTTTGTGGTCGAACGAGAGCGTCTTGGCATGGCCGCCCTGGAGCGACAAAATGGAGCGTGAGTCGCCCGTATTGGCCACGATGATGTAGCGGCCGGCAATCACGGTCAGCACGATTGCAGTGGAGCCGCAGCTGGCGGCGGTTTTTTCCGAGAGTCCGGCGTCGATTTCGAAAAAACAGTCCTTGATAGTTTTCATGAAACTGGACAATGGCGGAGCGTCTCGTCCAGACACCGCTTGTTTGTTCAAGAGCTTGAAAATCCTCGCCACTAGCGCCGAGCGTAGGACATGCGCCACGTCTTTGCCGCCGTGGCCATCAAAAACACCAAAGACAGCCAACGTCTCGTTTTCGGAGATCCGGGCGTCGTGGGCGTCTTCCATTGTCATCCTATATCCTTGCATAGCACCCACGCAGTAGGTGATTGAGTCGAAGCTTTGGTAGTCGATGGACTTTTCCTCCATGGGGTGGGACATCAATTGGCCCATTCTGAATGTGTTTCGTCGTTTCGATGGGTCAGCTGGGTTTGTTGGTAGCGGAATAGATGGGCTCAACAGATCAATTATTTATCGGCACGGTATAAACAGAGGAATAAGAAGAATAGGAAGAAGGTGGAGTAGATAAAGAAGGAGAATAAAAGGTCTCGGCAGGGACTAAAAGGGCGAACGTTGAAAAAATTTGGAAATGTATGGAAAATATGGGAAATATGAAAAATGTGAAAAAAGAAGAGGAAGAGAACGACAAATAAAGGTTCAATGTAAAGACGACAATTGTTAGCGGGCCGGAAAGTCCATGGCGTACAGGCTAAAATGACTATGGCCGAGCAAGTCTAGGCAAATTCGCTCCTGCTAGGCCCGTGGGGCCGAGAAAGACGCAGCAGGCTTACGAGGCCAGGGCCGCGATTGGTGACCAATTCGAATTAGAGTCGAGAAAAAATGGAAAGGCAAAGAAAGAAAATGAAAAGGCAAGGGAAGAAAATGAATAGGCAAGGGAAGAAATGAAAAGGCAAGAAAATCAAAAAGGCAGAAAAACAAAAAGGCAAGGAAAACAAAAAGGCATGAGAAAAATTAAACGGAGTCACAGAAAGGATCTCAAAACAGGCTATGGCTCTACAGCTTCCATCTGTCAATAACTGAATAGCAAACCCTCAAGAATGTTCAAGTTTTCAAACACGAGAACCTGAATGGAAACACAGGCCCTCAATTAAATACTGACAAGGCTGAGGGCTCTGCGCCGGGTACAGGGCCTAGGCGCGGAATAGGCAAAAATAGAGTTCGACTTATTTTTGGGTAGACCTCTCGCACAGATGCAGGCTAATATTAGAAGTCCAAGGCATGAATAAAAGACGAAATTGGAGCACAGTGGATATACGAAGTCAGAAGCATCCAATATACTGAAAGTGCCTTAGGCTGAGTTGAAAACTGGATCAAGGCTCAATAATTTCTCTCCTTGTTCTATGTCCCAACATTTATTGGAGCGTCATGGGACAATGGTGAGAGACCTGCACGCCTACTACTCATGAGAATTAAGAGCCTAGCTCCAGATGTAAAAATAAGCACTAGCTCGTGTGGTACTTGTGTGCTACCTGGCTTCAACTCTCGCGGTCAAATGAGGGTATCATAAATTAATATGTGCCCAGATCCGGGCCCAAATATTGAGGGCAAAATACTTTTTAATATCGAGTTCTGCTTCCGCACGTGAACAAAAATTTTCATCCATTTCCAAATCTGTTTCACTTCTGATGCACTCGTGCTCGCTTTATTTTACATTTTGTCTTCTTCGGTCCAGAACACGGCAGACTCGCTCCGGTTAGCCCAACACTTTCTTATATGACCGAGTATTTGACTTGTCGCGGGGTGCAGACTTCTTTGAGGGGAGCTCGCACCCTGTTTGGCTGCGGAGATAAGAAAAATTCGCAATCGCCTGGTCCAGAAAAGCTAGGGACGGCTTGGATTTTATTACGCTTTGTAGTGTATTTTGTTTGAGCATAAAAAAAAAATGTTTTGCAACCGATTGGGAATGGAGACCGCGATGAAACGTGGCTGAACCTTGGCTGAAACACGGACTCAAATGAAGAAAGCTGACTGGCATGGACCAAAAATTATTGTGGTGCTGGGCTTTTTTCCGCTCGCTGCCCTCCACACTTTATTCATCCAACCGTCTCACCCCACACTTTGAATCAAGTTTCGCAATTCCGCGCCCTCTCGGCCTGAGCCCAATACTAGCATGGCATTTGCTTACAGTTCGTGAAATTGAGGGAGACCCATGAAAGAATCTCATGAAATACAGACCAGATTCCTAAGTCCCACCGCTTTCTCTTAACCTTCCTCCTCTTCGTTCGATTAGCTTGCAGACCAATCACAGCTATTCTCTTTGTTTTTGGTTAAAAGTGAGAAGCACATTGATACGCAATGAAGTTCCCTGAAATAGGCCCCCACACCCCTGATGGAGATGCCGAGTATCGGCCCCCTTCGATGTTTCCTATTGGCCCGAAGTTTGTGAAATACTCCGGGAATCCTATTTTGAGGCCTAACACACAAAATCATTTTGAGGAAGCTTTTATATACAATGCAGCAGCAATTGTGCTAGATGGAAGGGTCTATCTTTTGTATCGGGCACAAAGTAAAGAGCTTGTACTGTCTATAGGCTTGGCGTGGCTGGAAGATGGATTCCACTTTAAGCGGTGGCCACATCCGATCTTATACCCAACCGAGCCATGGGAATTGGGGGGTGGATGCGAGGACCCAAGAATTGTGAGAGACCCAAAAACGAAAAAGTTCATACTCACATATACAGCTTACGATGGCCGCTTGGCCCGCCTTTGTGTAGCCGAGTCGCTAGACCTCCGAATCTGGAAAAAACACCCGCCGATTATTCCACATGATGGGTGGTCTGAAGTATGTACCTCGCTCAAGGGCGAGCCCTTTGTCAGGTACGGGTGGCTGAAATCAGGGGCTGTGTTTGTTGACAAACATAAAAATGGCAAATATTACATGATATGGGGCGAGTCAGGCTTTCAGTTAGCTGTAAGCGACGACTTAATAAATTGGACTATCGAAAGGGACATTTATACGAGGGGCAGATTCAGCTGGCAGGACCGGCTAATTGAGCCCGGCCCGGCGCCAATAAAAATAGAGTCTGCCGACTCGAGCCGCAACTACTATATTTTATTTTATAACTCGTCAACTGTGGGCTCAGGTGAGTTTGAAAAGGGCACCTACACTATCTCGCAAATGCTTATCGACTATGACAATTTGCAAGACGGGCCGGTAGCTAGACTTGAGCAGCCGGTGATAGTTCCGGACGCGCAGAACGAGATAGTCGGCCAAGTAAATCGAGTTGTATTCACAGAGGGGGTCGTTCAATTCAAGGGCCAGTGGTTTGTGTATTTCGGAGAGGGCGACTCTGAATTGGGGGTGGCCACCTGTCCCGTCTAACAGTGTTTGGGGGTGGCCACATATGCCGTCTAACAGTGTCCGGGGCTGGCTGGTGGCGGGTGGTGAATGCAAAAATAGCACTCACTTTGGTGGAAGACCTGAAAAAATGAGCTAGTTCAGTAAGCCTGTGAGACGAAATGCTGGGTTTCTATCACACGGAACAAACAGATCTCTAGACGAGTCTATTTCGAATTTGATTTGCGGTCAAATGAATACAGGCAGATTTTTTGGAGCGTGCTCTAAGACCAGAATAAGAGTACTATCGACATGCCATTACCATTTAGAATTAGTAGAACCGTGCGATTTTGAGCACGATGTTTGGCTTTGAGGATCAAAATCTGTCAAATTGTCGAGTTAGCTTTCATTTTAGTCAAATTCTCGTCAAAAAAGAAACTCAGGTTCATTCTCACTTGTATGAGTTCACAACTACGTTGTGCGAGTCGCTTCTCCTCGGAGTAATGTGTTTCATCAAGACAATTTTGCATTGATATCAGACGACAAATTATTCCGGCCTCTGACCTAATTATTTTTAAGCATATAAAAATACTCTGTTTTTTCTTTTCTTTTTCCTTCTTCTTTTTCATCATTTTGCGAAAAGGTTTGCGCTCTAATTTGATATCAACGCCACGTAAGATCTACAGTTGTATTCTCCGCAACACACTATGCATGTTCCGCTGCGTGCATCAAGCTAACGCCGCGCCGTTTCTTGAATACCTTCTTTGCATGCACACCGCTAAAAACAGTCGCATGCTCGGTACTCTCCGAAAAGCAGAAACTGTTTAAGTCAAAGCTTTGGGCACAATTGTGACGTGCTGACACCTGAAGGCAGATTTATTCAAACAGACAGTGCTCCGTTTCTCTTACAGTAAAGGACCGATCTTCACTCCGACCCACAATTATGAAAACACAAGCTGAGGTGGCTGCCAGCACTTCCAATGCCGTGCCAGTCAATGTGAAGGATCCGATCAGACTAGCTTTTCTCGGAGGGCCCAGGACAGGCAAAACCGCCACGATCCTGAAACTCTCGTGTGGCACTTACAGAGACACTTATTACCCGCTGCGAAAAACAACCCCGGTTCTCTTCACTTATGCTCCACAGACGCTGGAGCTGAGACTAATCTTAGACCAGCACCATTCAAAGCAGTTTCTTGAGCACGCTCTGGCTCGGGATGACTTACTTCTTAGCCCTGTGATCTCGGACGCACTTTTGAAAGCGTCTATGCGAAAATCCCTGGCATCAGCTCTGCCGATTGATGGGCCTGGATTGGCACATGGCACTAAAAACGGCATTTATGCCACATCTCGTGACAGCGACTCGGCTATCGCCGAAGTCACTCCGATCTTAGCAGAGCTCATCGATACCCCTGCATTTAACAGCAACCAGTTTATCCCTTTCTTGGAAGCCTCGTTGCATGCGCGGCTTGGGAAAGATGTACTAAGAAATTTAGCCGATACGCCTCGGCAGCCAGTGAACACAGAACCCCTTTTGGTTGCGAGCGGGGCCGGAGAGATGAACGGTGACATAGATGGCTACTTTCTCTTATATAGTGCGGTGCCTTCTGTAGAGCCTCCCCAGTACGACGAGCAGCCAACGCCAGGCTATGACCCTTCCCCACATTCTTCACTGGAGTCCTTGGACACTTATAACAATGACGGCACTTTGAAGACTGCGTCATTTGGAGCATCCAAAACAGACACGACATTCAGTCTTCTCCCAGTGATCAAGGCAGGTTTGGAGGAAGCCTGGAGAGAGTATCATACATACAAGACACGATGGGACCAGGGGAAAGAAAAAGACATTTTTTCGATCAAATCTGCGCTCCGAACCATGTTTGACGCCAAGCCGTCATTCAAGACAGATGTTCCTCGGGACAAGCTTCTTGACACCTCATTGAATCCTGCCGACCCTCTGTGTCCACCGCCAATTTGGATTATTTGCACCCACAAAAACCTGCCTCTTGCCTCCCCGAAGCTTATAAATGACGGCAAGAAGCTCGCACAGCTCTGGCGTTGTGGCTACCTTGCTGTGGATGTCATAGAAGATATCGAGCAGATGATGGCCTTGGTGATACGAGAGGTTGTAGAACGAAAAGTATTGCAGAAACTGAGGAAAAAGCGAGGATAGACTAGTTATATCTAAGCTAGTTATATATTTTTTGATTCCCGTTGTAATTTCGAACAGGGCCTTTATTCGGTTTCATGGTACTGAATTCAATGATAACATTGCAATCAGTTGGATGTGTTTTACATAAGGAAATGGAAGGCGACTTGGAAAAGACACATGATACGGGAGTAGCTGGATATTTTCACGTGGGCTAGATGCATCTGCATTATCGAGACCGTTAGCTTACTCCAAGCAAATTCTCTCACTCAAACTTCATTCGCTTCAGAATTCGGTTCTACTTTCATCATCTGGTTCAAATGGTATGACCTACAATCCACGTCATATATATCCTTCACTAACACTAGCTATGCAAATGCTTTTTTTCTTGATAATCTAAAAGAAAACAATCTTCTGGCTTGTTTTAAGTAACTCGAAGCAGGTTTTCCCGCAAAAATTTAACACTAGACCTCAGAAACGTATTCCTTCATCTTGCACCCAGTACCTTTATCTAATCTCTCCGTGCACTCCACACCTCACCAAAGAGACCCCATACTGTGAGACGTGAATACTTTGGCCGAGCAAATATCCCGTTAAACATAGCAACAGCACAATTGTCATCCAAAATCATTTCCTGAACACCCGTGTCACTCTAATTCTCGAGTCTCGCGCTCATATGTCCGATCATGACAAAGTTGTTCATACCTTTGAGTGCGCAGTGTGCCACCAAAAAAAGACTCCATTTCAGCAGGACATAATCTGTGGCAAATGTGTCCATCTGAGCATTGAGCTAATTCGCAACTCTGTAATTGAGAACGAGGCTCGTAATATGCAAATGAGGTCTCAGATTGATGCGATTTTCAGCGTTTGTGAAGGGGCAACAAATGGCACAAGTGAATTCCAGAGTTCTATGGCTTTAGTTGACGAACAAAGAACCGGACAAGGTATAAATTCAGATTATTCAAACACGCTACGGCCCGGCTCAAAAGCAGTTTTGCAATTAGCCCTACATCTTCAGAAGCTCGAGGTGCTGAACCGGACCTTAAAGATCAAAGGACTAGAGAAATCGAAAGCGTCGCTTAACAAGCGAAACGAGAGCCTAGTCCTGAAAATTGAGGCCGCCACAAAGACCTTAGCAGATAGAAAGAGCCAGATCAGTAATTCTCACTTGAAAATGACAGAGCAATACAATCGCAAACTCGACGCTTTGGACAGAGAAATCGGATCAATCAAACAAGAAAGAATGGCACGTGTCTTGCGCCAGGCGGCCCTCAAGCAGTTTTCAGATTACAAAGTGATACGAGAAAGGTACTTTGAAAAGCAGCATATTTCGTCTGGAATCAAAAATCTCGAGTTCTGCGGTCGGCCGATACTTGATTTATCGTCGCTTCCAGGTGCACAGATCTCAGAGATCAACGCGTTTCTCGAAGACTTGATTCGGCTTCAGCTCGTGTTGTATGACCTTTTTGTCATTTCACATGGCGAGATCCACCTCCCTTACTTGCCAAATATAAAAAAGCTTCTACCAGATCGGACGTTTTTTGAGTCCGTGCAGTCTAAAGTTGAAAGCCTAATGGGTGCTGACCATGCAGTGACTGGAGAGGCTGATTCATCCTCAGAAAAAGCAAATTTACTGGAAAACTTTGCCGATTCATCTCTTTTCATGGGCGGAAATCCAGATAAAATCACAATTAAGGACAAAACAATCCAGGTCCCTCGATCGTCCCGTACAATGAATACAAAACGCCGATCCAGCGTACGGGGAACGGAAGGGCCAGACCATATCCAGACTACTGAAATAGACAAGAAAGCCGAGTTTGAAGGTAATACCAGTGCTTTCATACTCGTGGGCCAGAAAGCTGGAAGTGCGAATGGTGCCTTGTTGAAGCCTCTGTATACTGCTCAGACATCCGGTAATGACCTGCTCAAAAGGCCGAAGATGGCCTCAGATCAGTCCTCTATAACGGCGGAATCCGAAATCATACAGAATAAGAATTCTCGGGCGGCGTTGGAAGGAAAAAGAATTGTTATAGTTCCGCACCGGATTCTCACCAAGCCATTTTCCAAGCTACGGCCAAACGAATATCTAAAATTCGTTTCTATTGTTGTGAAAATACTAGTCACATATAACCAGTTTCTAGATGGAGTACTTGGGCCCCAGAACTCGAAACAACCGAAACAAACGCAACAAACTCTTTCCTTCCTGACATTGGAAAGTAGTCATGTGCGACCTGGTCCCGAGAGCCATACGGGAGGTCCCGGGCCTGCCTTCATCTACAGTTTCAAGGACATTTTATTCAAAATTGCCCACTTGGACGAGATTCTTCAAAACCAAGAACATACACCTATTTCGAGGCCAACTCAGGCACGGTCCCCGGCAAACATCAGCACTAGTATGGAAGTCTCTGAGCTAGTTGGAGCTAATGAATCGTACCAGTTCATGATAAACTCTCAAACCAAAAATGGCCAGGAATCAACCCCCAATATTCCCGTGGGCGGTTTACAGAAAATTCGTGACTTATATACGAGACTCGTGGGAAAAAATGACGAGATTAGTCGAAGCTCAAGGCCGACTACGGTTTCTGATACAGTGATTTTTGGCATGGTGAGCGAGACCACTGCGGCGCAGAATAGTAGTTTAGAAAGCAAAGACACTCTGGTTGAAGTCCAGAACCATCCCGGGTCGGCATCTGCTCCCGAGTCTTTGCCCATATCCACATCCGCATCAATTTCCGCATCGACATTAAAATCCACATTGAAATCCACACTGAAACCCAGCAACTCTTCTGCAGGCCTCAATTTGAAGGAAATTCTGCAAAACGTCCATGATCTAATTTCTGGCAAAAATCACCATAGAGGCGGAGGGCCACAAGCCCATGGACCCGCGCTCTCTGAGCGAATGGGCGCAAATTCCGTAATGCAGCAGTCGAGAGCTCACCTAGACGACTGGGATGTGGTCAGCAAAATGTTCTAGGAAGATGCGAGGAAAATCCAAACTTAAACTTGGCAAATTTCTCATTCCTGATAATTAGAAATTCTTCTGCCACAAAAAAAAAAAATAAGAACAGAAAACAAAAAGCTTCCATTGAATGATGTTAACGACCTGGCCCAGTTAATTGCTACGAGCCTCGCGGTGCTGCGGTCGCGGGTAATTGACAGCATGCTGGCGTAACTCTTAGCACGCCCCTAATCGCGAGCCAATCTCAACTATCGTCGAACCCTGATAACGGCGTCTATTTCTATCCACGACTTTTGGTGCCCCCCGCCGTCTCCAGAAATCTAATCATGTTGTCCGACAAAGAATTGTTCGATTTGAACAAAAAAGCCGTGTCTGAGGGCTTCAAAATCAAGCCCAGAATCAACTACAATACCGTCGGCGGCGTCAATGGCCCCTTGGTCATTTTGGACAACGTCAAGTTCCCCCGTTTCAACGAGATTGTCAATTTGACTTTGCCAGATGGTACCGTGCGTGCGGGCCAGGTCTTGGAGGTCCGTGGTCTGAAGGCCATTGTGCAAGTTTTCGAGGGAACTTCCGGTATTGATATTAAAAAGACCAGAGTCGAGTTCACTGGCGAAAACTTGAAAATCGCGGTTTCCGAAGATATGTTGGGCCGTGTGTTCGATGGATCTGGTCGTCCAATCGACAAGGGCCCCAAGATTTTTGCCGAGGACTACTTGGACATCAACGGTTCGCCCATCAATCCCTTTGCGCGTATTTACCCTGAGGAGATGATTTCGACAGGTATTTCCGCCATTGACACAATGAACTCGATTGCCAGAGGGCAGAAAATCCCGATTTTCTCGGCGTCCGGTTTGCCCCACAACGAAATTGCCGCCCAGATTTGTAGACAGGCCGGTTTGGTCAGACCTACTAAAGACGTGCACGATGGTCACGAGGATAACTTCTCCATTGTGTTTGCCGCCATGGGTGTCAACTTGGAAACCTCGAGATTCTTCAAGCAAGATTTCGAAGAAAACGGTTCCTTGGACAGAACGTCGTTGTTCTTGAATTTGGCCAACGATCCAACCATCGAGAGAATCATCACGCCTAGATTGGCTTTGACTACCGCCGAGTACTTGGCTTACCAGACAGAGAGACACGTGTTGACCATTTTGACCGATATGTCCTCGTATGCAGACGCTTTGAGAGAAGTCTCCGCCGCAAGAGAGGAGGTGCCGGGTAGAAGAGGTTACCCTGGTTATATGTACACAGATTTGTCCACCATTTACGAGAGAGCTGGACGTGTCGAGGGCAGAAACGGATCGATCACGCAAATCCCGATTTTGACCATGCCGAACGACGATATCACGCACCCCATCCCAGATTTGACCGGTTATATCACCGAGGGCCAGATCTTCGTCGACCGTCAATTGGATAACAGAGGCGTTTACCCACCAATCAACGTGTTGCCTTCGTTGTCTCGTTTGATGAAGTCAGCCATTGGTGAGGGTATGACCAGAAAGGACCATGGCGATGTCTCCAATCAGTTGTACGCCAAATATGCCATTGGTAGAGATGCTGCTGCCATGAAATCTGTTGTTGGTGAGGAGGCTTTGTCCACCGAAGACAAGTTGGCATTGGAGTTCTTGGAGAAATTCGAAAAGAACTTCATTGCCCAAGGTGCCTATGAGGACAGATCGATCTTCGACTCGTTGGACCTTGCGTGGTCGTTATTGAGAATTTTCCCCAAGGAGATGTTGAATAGAATCAGCCCTAAGATTTTGGACGAGTTCTACGAGCGGTCCAGTGAGCAGGACGAGGACGATGAAGAGGACGAAAACCCAGACAAGTCTCATGACTTAATCGATGCCTAGAGTGAGTCATGTCACACGCTGCCTTCATTCACTTCTTTGATATCGACGTTAGACACTGTTATAGCATGCTCGATCGCATGGTATGTACTACATTCCACAAAACATTATTGGTGTTGCACTGTATACGTCTTCTATTGTACACTAAGTTAAATGCTGGTCCAGGGGCTTTCACACAGAAAAGTTCCCTGGTATATATGACTGAGAGTTTGTGTCCCCACTCAAGCCAGAGCGGCTTCCTGGGCTTTCTTCAAATTCCCGATATAGTTGATGGCAGAACCGGCCTTGAAAAAGTCGATCTGATCCTTAGACATCGTGTGCTTGCACAACAACTCAAACTCGGAACCGTCTCTCTTCTTGACATTGATTTTCAAGTGGCCTCCGTTGTTGCCGTCTTTCGCAATCATATCACGCAAGTCTATCGTTGTGAGCTCGTCTCCCGAGGAGATTTTGTCGTAGTCGGCCTCGTTGGCAAAGGTCAAAGGCAACATACCTTGCTTCTTCAAGTTTGTCTCGTGAATTCTGGCAAAAGACTTCACCAAAATGATCGATCCACCGGTGAATCTAGGCGACATCGCCGCGTGCTCTCTGGCAGAGCCCTCTCCGTAGTTGTGCTCGGCGACAACGATCCAGGGGCGTTTGTCCTGCTTCCACTTGAACATGAGTTCAGGGATCGAGTAGCCGTCTCCGTTCAAATCGTAGGCCCTGTTGACCTCGCCGGTTTCCTTGTTAACAGCTCCGATCAACGTGTTGTAGGAGATGTTCTCCAAGTGGCCCTTGTATTTCAACCAGGCACCAGCAGCAGAGATGTGGTCGGTTGTGCATTTACCCTCGACCTTCAACAAAACCGTGGTTGTGAGCTCTTCGCCGGACCAAGGGGCAAAAGGCTCCAAGAGCTGCAATCTGTCCGATTCGGGAGAAACATTGATCTCAACGTCGGCCTTGGGTTGTGGGTTGGGGTCAGGGTAGAACTGCTCGCGTCCTTTGATGAACCCAGCGCCCGGCAACTCGTCTCCACGGGGCGCCTCGAACTTGAACTGTCCCTTTTCGGTCTCGATGGCGTCTGTGACGGGGTTGTAGTTCATGTCTCCGGAATAGATCATGGCAGTCACGATATCCGGGGACGTGAGGAAGTTCATGGTGTTTCTGTTGCCGTCGTTTCTCGCCCGGAAGTTTCTGTTGAAAGACGTGAAAATCGCGTTGGATTCCGTCGACGTCTTGGGCACGTCTGTCCTGTCCCACTGCCCGATACATGGGCCGCAGGCATTGGCCAAGACAATGGCGCCGTTCCTCTCAAAGACGTCAATCAAGCCGTCTCTCTCGATGGTCGCTCTGATCTGCTCAGAGCCAGGAGTGACAAAAAACGGGATCTTGGGCTTGAGGCCCGCCTCCTCGGCCTGCCTGATGATGGAGGCAGCCCGCGACATATCTTGGTACGAGGAGTTGGTGCACGAGCCGATCAACCCGGCACTCACGGTCGAGGGCCAGCTTTCTGCCCGGGCGGTCTTGCCAAAAGCGGAGATCGGCGTCGACAAGTCGGGCGTGAAAGGACCATTCACGTGTGGCTCCAAGGTGGTCAAGTCGATCTCGATCACCTTATCGTACTGGGCGTCGGCGTCGGCCTTCAAGAAGTTGTACTTGCCAAGCGCAACGTCTGCGGCGTCGGCAATGGGGCCTCTGTTTGTTTGCTGCAAATACCGGCGATGTGCCTCCTGGTATGGGAACGTGGATGTGGTGGCTCCGATCTCGGCCCCCATGTTACAGATCGTGGCCATTCCCGTGCACGACAACGTCTCGACGCCCTCGCCAAAGTACTCCACAATGTAGCCGGTTCCACCACGCACGGTCAAGAGGCCGGCCAAGTGGGTGATGACGTCCTTCGGAGAAGACCACCCGCTCAACTGGCCCGTCAACTTGACGCCCAACACCTTGGGCGCCTTCAACTCCCAGGGCGTCCCGGTCAAGCCGTCGACGGCGTCGGCGCCGCCCACACCAATGGCAATGGCACCCAACCCACCGGCATTGGGCGTGTGAGAGTCGGTGCCAAGCATCATCAAGCCCGGCACAGAGAAGTTTTCAAGCACGATCTGGTGGATGATCCCCGAGCCGGGGCCCCAGAACTGGATGCCGTACTTCTCCCCACAGCTCTGCAAGAAGTCAAACACCTCTTTGTTGGTGGCGATCGAGCTGGTCAAGTCGCTCTCGGCCCCGTCTTTGCCTACAATCAAATGGTCGCAGTGGATGGATGCGGGCACCGCGGTCCGCGCCATGCCAGTGGTCATGAACTGCAACAACGCCGTTTGCGCAGACGCGTCTTGCATCGCCACGCGGTCCGGGTGCAACTTCAAGTACTGCTCGCCTCGGAGTCTGGACAAGTCGCCGTTCACCGAGGCCATGGTCTGCTCCGGGTCGACCAAGTGCGAGTAGAGGATTTTCTCCGCCAACGTGAGCGGCTTGTTGCCGGTGACGCGGTTTACGGTGTCCAAGTTCTTCACCAACTTGCCATAAGGGGGGCATTTGGCCTGGTACTCAGAGGGGACATTGAAGGACGACGCAAAGTCGGCCAGGGTGGCCAACGCCCGGGTGAGGGCCTTGGCAGAGACGCGAGTGCAGTTCCTATAAGCCAACATTCGGATACTTGGGTCTGAGAGCAATACAGTCAGCAGGTCTCAGCAGGTCTGTGCTTTCCAGACCAGAAAATTTTCCATCCGAAACCCCAGGACGTGAACTGGTGCAGCTTATCGGCAGGACCCGTGCTGTCCAATGGAATTGCCATGAGTAGCGCTTATGGCATCCTGCTGATAAGGCGCACCGAGTTCAAGCAGTCACCGGGTGACTCATCGCTGATAGTGCCGCAGAAGGTGGTTTGGAGCCCTGGTCTTGGTGATGTTGATGGCACCTGCACGTGACGCGTGAACAATACTGGCTTCACGAAATTGAGTGTTTTTACAGAACACCAGTTTATCATATTTTGTCTTGATCAGTCAATGACTTTCATATTTATCCTGTCTCTTTGTTTGTTTGCTTGCTTGCTTGTCTCTTTGTCTGTCTGTTTGTTTCTTTGTTTGTTTCTTCGCTTGTTTGTTTGTCTATCTGTGATTATTTCATTTACCTTTACTTTGTTGCTTCTGATAAAATCTCATGTTCCTCCAATTGACTAATTACATCTTCTTGTGGGTGTTGATATGAACGCGGTCTATGCTAATGTGCTTGTGGCTGTGGCTGTGGCTGTGTGGTATCTCTTGGCTGCACCACACAACTCAATTTCCACGCCCGGTCTTCTTCCTTCTTATTGACCTGAGCAACTTTCCAAAGTTCTAGTAATATCAACTCCTTGAGTGCGGGCACACTGGCAATCGAGTACTCCTCAAGCCCATTCAGCACATGTGACTCTCTTCTTTTAGAGGGTGCAAGCGAGAAAAGTGTTCCACTCCTTACAAGACTACTTCCGCCTCCTTTCACGTAAGATATCTGCAAGCTTTCAATGTCGGCAATCACGCGCGTGATCTTGAGGTACTTGTCGATATTAATCAACTTCTGCTTCAAAAACGTGTTTGCTGTTCTGTAGTTGGGGTTGCCATCAGTCACAAACGTCAAGTCTTGGAGAAATAACGAGAAGTATGGCACCACAGGTATGTTGTAGTCATTCGCAAGCAAAAAGCTCTTCAACTTCGTTCTGTACACGCTGTAATTTTTCTCTGGGTGCACAATGCAACACAAATACTCGTATAGTTCGGTGTACTTTTCTGAAAGGTCATCCCATACTCTAGTCAATCGTGTTATTAAGTGTGACTGCAACGAAGTGATGATTGCCGCCAAAGAATTGAAGTTCCGGAGATACAAACACGATATGGCGATTTTCAACCACGTCTTTATAATGTTCACTCTCACCTTGTGGCTGACCTGTGGCTGCAACACCGACTCCACGACATACTCCGAAAGACAATTTGTGAACAACAATGATTGCCTCACGTTTTGTGCCAAGTTGAGGTGTGCTTTTTTGGCAGTGAAATTTCCATTCACCAACTCACTCGCTTGAATGGAGCAAAATATCTCAGACTCGATAAGTGTGAACTGCTTCGCAATTTCCAATCCATTAAAGTCCAAAAGATTGGGGCGATAATTCGACAACACCCAGTTTTGCTCGTTTAGTGTATACCACTTTGGTAAGAGACCACTGACATCCGCAATCACAAAGTCCTTAGACTCGATAAAGGCTTTTGGGACCCAATTTTCGCGCAAAATCGAGCGGTAAGTAGTCACAAGAGTCTCGATTGCATTGAGTTGACTCTTGGTAAGCAAAGAGCTAGTTGCAGTGGTTTGCCCACTGATACCAAGTGGCAAAGGTAAAGTCATTGATGTGAGAGAGCCGGCCACTGAGCTATTAGTATTGATTTTGGAAAGCTCATATCCGTCAATCATTGAATATCTCGACGCAATTGCGCCATCGGAGTCTGCGGCAGGCAAGAGTGAGTTTTTGCGTTTGATCTTCGCTAGCGAAATACTCCGATTGAGAAACTGTTCGGATGTATAGTCTTGAGTAACAAGTCTCGACGCGATTTCTATAAGTTTCATACCTTCGAACGGCAAAGCTTTACACACACCCTCATTGAAGAAGTTGATGAGTGTGCTCAAATATAACACGTCATTCTTGTGATCCCAATATGACTCCATCCAGATCTGGAATAATTTACAGACGATTTTTTGCCTGTTCTTGAGCTTCACTGAGACCAGAATGTCGGCCAGGTTGCTTTCAGGTTCCACCATCGGGTCGCATTCAAAGCGCCGAATCAACAGTTCCGCCAAGTCAAGACCGCTTGCGAAATTGCGGAAACAGATAAAAAATGCCGAAACAAAGAAGTATTCAGGAGGAGAATTTTCGTTAGTCAACGTGAAAATGAGGCCTTTGAATGATGCACCAAGTAAGTTGCCTTGCGCGTCGACGAGAAGCTCGTCCTTGATGGTGAAATTGTCGGATGTTGCTTTTTCTGAGTCGGAGGGACGGTACTGCTTGAATTCTTGTCCCGACCCAAATGGAGCCGAGGCCTCTGTGTCGATAAGAACTGCCTTGTGAAGTGAGTCGATTCCATTTGCTGTAATACCAAGCTCTCCAGACTTTCCAGACCGGAATGTAGAGTATCTGTTAGAAGCCTTGGGATTGTTTTGCTTTAATTCGCGCAAATCGCGGACATTGAGCTCTAAAGATTTGACCATTCCAACCGAACAGCTGCGTATGAAGTCCTCAGGCAAAATCCTAATACGCGAATAGTCAGGATATGCTCTCTCGGCGCTGAGTTGGTAGTCGCCCACGGGCTCAAAAGTTTTGCGGATGCAATTGATGGTGATTGCGATCGAATGAATCATATTGGCTGCAATCATAATGAGTGCCTTGCCCTCAATGGTGTGGGAATACTGGTCTCTACTATGTGTGCCATGAAGGAAACTGCGGTGCTTGTCTGGCTCATTCAATGTGTTGATGACAAGACTCTTCACGCCTGTAACAATCTGGCTGACAAGGGAAAGAAGCGAGTCGAGAGACCCATCGAGTTCAGGCGGCTTCTCTGCAAAGTAGTCTGAGCCTGTTTTGGAAATAAAGAGCAATTCTCTCAAGAGCAAAATGATGTGATGCACCATAGTCTCCAAAAGATCACACCCAGCAGGATTGTGCTCCACCAAATCGAGCCTGCCGATGATCAATGATAAATAGGAGTATAAAACGGAGTTGATCTCGGCGACTCTCTGCTTGGCGGTGGGCGCTGTTCGCAAAAGTGGGTATTTTTCCATGTCATCTCGTAACGAGACTTCTGTGTCTCTTTTGATGATTTCCAGACTCTCCTTGGCCCACACGTCGAAGAAGGCTGAGGCACGGCGTATCACCTGGAGAACGAGAAGAGTCAACACCTCGATTTTATCGTAGTTCGACGTGCCTTTGAACTCGCCTGCTTTCAACATCAAGTTGTACCAATCGGACAAAAGCGACTTGCGGCTTTTGCGAACAACCGGTTTTTTGATCACGATCTCGTTTGAGCGGGACAAGCAGTCGGTTTCTTGAAGCAAGCGGCGCACGCCATCACGCACGCTGTTCACAATTTTGACAGAAAACGTCTTTTTCCCGCTCCGCGATGTGTGTGAGATCGGGTTCGACAAAAACTTGCCACACAGATCAAGCAACGGGCCCATATAGTGCGAGTAAGGTAGCGTGGTGGAGAACTGTTTGGCCGCGGTGTCTGCGTCGCCATTTACGGCTACGGCAAAGAAGTTCATGGGGATCCAGCCCCGGTCAAGGGTCTCTAAAAGCGTGACCTCGCCCCAGCCCGAGTCGTCGATGGTATGGACAAACGCCAAGTCGCCTTCTTTGAACGAGAGACAGACGGAGTTTTCCGACTCCTGCTGCGACTGCGTGGAGTCAAACGAATGGAGCGCCTTGATGAAGAGCACAGACATGTCGATGTCGTGGATCTCACTGCTGGACGCGACCGAGTAGCGGGGTTTCAGGACCGGGGTTGTGGGGTTCTCTGCAGCGCCGTCATTATACGAGATATTGAGCCCGCCTTGGTCGTCTTCTGTGGCGGACCGGTCGTGTTGGGCCGCGGAGCTGTTGCCTGATTCTGTTCGCTCGAGATCGTGTGTATAGTTCATCGAGCTCGCCAGCTGCGTGTAGTTGCTGGAGCTGCCTCTGCTAGCGTCGCTTGCCGTCGACACGGGGCGGTGAGTGCTGGCTGGATCCGCGTGTTTCTTTGGCTTGGCCAGAATCTTGCGGTAGTACGAGCTGGTTCTGCCCAGGTGGTCTGGTCTTTGGGCGCTTTGGGTGTTTTCCCTGTGCACGTTCAGCGAGAAGTTGACCTGGAACTGCTGCGACTCCTCCGAGACCTTCAGGCCATTCTGGAGCAACGTGACGGAGAGTCGCTGGAACTTGGACGCTAGCTCGGACGCTTCCAAGTTGCTGGCGGACTCCAGCAGCCCGGCGTCTTGCCTGTAGCCGGAGGCCAAAAGTACAGGGGACGCGTTCTGGGCACTTTCGTAGGCCTCAACCGCTTCTGGACCCGAAAACCGAGACTCCTTAGTATGAACCGGATTTACCACCACCTCGTCGTCGGGCCACGCGCCAATAAGGGGCGTTTTGTCTATATCGTCGTAGGCAGCCGCCAGAGGAATCTGCGGCGTTTGGTCTGCGTCGTAGGCATGGTGGTTTGGGTCATAGTCATGGTAGTCAGGGTCATCTGCGTGATGGTCCGGGTGGCTCAGTTCGGTTCGTAGGAGCGAGTTGTTGATCGAAGTGAAACTCGGCACGCTTTCGTTGGCGGTCATGAACGTGCCGAACGTCTGGTTCAGCTGCTCGTGGGGCATTGCCGCTGCCGAAAGTGCCTCTGGCCGCGAGTCCACAGACTCTAGCTCCGGGTCTGAGTCTGTGTACTCAGAGCCAAAGTGCTCGTCCTCTTCTGCGACGGAAGCGACTGCGTGGTCGAGGCCCGGCCTGAACAGCGGCGTTTCTGCCGCCGAGTACACGCTCAGCGACATGCTCTGGTGTGGATGTGCCATGGAGAAATAAGAAATACCTTCTGAAGTTGTGCTTTGGTGAAGAGATGAAAGCAAGAAGGGCCCTAGCTCAGTCGTGGAGTGGAAACGATGAGCAGGGTTGGTGAAAGCTGGTGAAAGGTGGTGAAAGGTGGTGAAAGGTGGTCAAATGTGGTGTAAGGTGGTCAAATGTGGTGTAAGGTTGTGTAAGGTACGGTGTCAAACGGTGTCGAACAGTATCTTTGAGTCAAAATACGTCAAATGATGGCTACACCTGGAAGTAATAAATATGAGTACAGCTCCAACAAATATGAGCACAGCTTCAACAAATATGAGCGCAGCTTCAATTAATCTGAGCTCGGAAAAGTGAACTTCAGTGGCCTGGGGTACCGAATTGCCGTAGTGAAGTGGCTGGTTTAGGTTCTGTGTGGTAAAGCAGACTGCAATGCGTCTTACAGTGGCTATGCGCAGAGGGCTAGATGATAGTTATATGATGGACCGAGATCGACAGAGAGATCTAAAAGAGTCGGCACAGTCGCACAGAAAGAAGCCAACAATATTCCAGAAAGTAATAGAAGTTAACGATACAAGTCTCGGATGCGGCGCTGTGTGGGTTTTGCCACGCCACTGAGTAGTATACTTTCCTTTTTGGTCACGGCGACTTCTCTATTCTAGCTTCTACAAATAATCTCTCTCCCAAGGCAACTCTAGCAGGACACTCGGGCGTCGGGCCTGGCGTGCACAGTTGTGTATAAACAGAGCAGGACCGCGTCGGGCAAACCAGCCAGCCTTGCGTGTATAGTGGTGATAAGGCCGCGCGCGTTGCTGGCCCTGGCAGGTCCTGGCCTGGCGATCCTTGGCAGGCCGGAAATGGGCCGGGGTTTTACTGCGATCTTTCCTGAGTGTTTTTGGCGTGGAAGATCCGCGAGCTGAGATAGACAGGCCAGAGGCAAGAGGCAGGAGACGGAGCAAGAAGCGAGAGAAAGAAACAAGAAGCGGGAGAAAAAAACAAGAGGTGGGAGAAAAAAACAAGAGGCGGGAGGAAATCTAGAAACAAAAAGGAGAAAAAAATAGAGGAGCATTGTAGAAATTGTAAAGACAATCGGAAGCAGGGGTCAGAAAAAGAGAAACATGTTGGCAAGATTGCAGGATGGGTGATGGTGATGGTGATGGGTAGAGCTATAATGGATAGAGAATGAAAAAGCCTATTTTGAGGTTTAATGCTGTCGATGAGTGAAGGAGGAAGGAATTGACGAGCATAAGACTTAAGGCCTAGGGCCTAGGGCGTGAGAGTGTGAGAGCGTGAGAGCGTGAGAGCGTTAGAGCGTGTAGCCGTAAGGCGTGAGGCCTTAAACATACGAGAGGTCAAATGAAGGGAAGCACTCAAGAAAGATATTATTTTTGACCGACATATCTATGAAATATCCTTAGTTTCTCTGAGATACATACAAATCTACCCAACTTTACTGGTCTTGCGTGAAAAAAGCCGAGGCTTTATCCAGGTGGTCTTCTTAGAGTTGCATTCGCAGGCTTCGTGAAGGAGCGTTTGGCTCGCACTGGGCCTACGGATCCAGGCCATGTTGCCTTACGTTGATGAGGAGCGCGCCGGACTTTAGTTAATTTAACTTGCTTACTCAAGCCCCTTAGGGTTTTGACTTCAACAAATAAACAGAATCGACCGAGGCGTTTTTTTCATTATAAAATATGAACAAATTTCAATTTTGGATAGAGAAAATTCTTGATATTTTTTGTCGGGATTGTTTCCATAGGCCCTGCTGAGAAAGAGCCTGAATGGAGTGTGATAACACTGACTTGTAGCCCGTTTAAATAAACGTCGCTAGTACTTGTGCCACTGCCTGGGATACGTTGGGGATATCGCCTAGACGATTGACACGGCTTAGCAATTCTTCAGAATTCAATTTTAGAGCATTCAAACAGCTTCGTAAGTCTAGAAAGTGTCGAGAATGAAAAATGATATTGCGCATTGAAAAGTATTTCGAATATTCTAAAAGTTGCATATCTTAATTCATTTATGAGCTGCAAACAGCACGTTTGATATCCAGTACAATTGAACTTTATTATCAAGTAGACGACCTTAGAATTAACTCATTGATAAGATATCTTTGAGTCTCGACTTGAAGATCGATCTCAGTCTTTACTCAAAGACCGGTTTCTATGACTCGAGCCATTGAGCCAGAACAATTCAGATCACTATGGCTGCAAAGCCTACCATATGAGAAACAAGGTAGAAGATAGATTGACACTTGACTTGAGACGAGGCCGTGGTTGACGCTTGCTTCAAAAACAATGATGATATTCCCAGGTTTGCTTGAAACCTAACCTTCTTTTCTTTTCTGCGCGAAGTCTCTAGATATACTACTCCTCGTGTAGGTAGTCTTCTTAAGCTTTAGTGGGTGCAAGAACGCGGCTGACACACTGAATTTGTTCTTTTGCTAAAATTTGGGAATTTGCTATACTGTAAACCAAAAGTGGCACACTATAAAAGCTTTCTAGCGTAAGGCAAATCATGAACGTGACATTCAATGAAGCTATCGTTCTGTAATTTTTTCTTCGCTTTTCCCTCTAAGAAATCCAATTAACAGCTTCTATCGAGAGTGCGAGAAAAGGTCAACTATCATACCCCTCCGTAATGGCTCTAAAGATGCAAGACGAGGATTTTTCACGAGAAACATAGCCCGTAAACTGTTCGAGGTATGTGCTTATCAAAAGAATCAATTGAAGGTCATCCTTATTCATTTCATTTATGCTTCTTCCAATTCCACTTCGGACTTCACGAATGTGCATCGCGGCCGGCCTCGCGCTTACTTTGCTCCATCCGAGTCACGTGCAAAGCCTTCCGATATCAATGTGATCGTTTGCTCTGGTCTTTCCACCATACATTCAAATGTCGACTTTCACCTGCCAGACGTGCTCTTTGACGTCTGATGATATCGGAAAGCACTTGTCGCTGACGCGCCACAAAAAAGTGACTTTCGACGCGTTGCAGGAGACCGTGGAGTGTGAAGAATGTGAGGACTCCAACATCCATATTCTTCAGATGCTTCGATATGGTCTTTCTGATTTATCTTTGCTCTGTGCGGGCTGCTGCCAGAAATCAGATACTCCAGCCACTGCTGAATACACGCTCGCCAACGGCTCGCTCATCTCTAAATTGCCTCAGTACTATAAGTTCAGAGACATACAATGCAACTCATGTGGAACAAACCGCAAGTTGGCCGTGGGAACTCAGGGCGGCTCTCAGGTCATCATGTGCTCGGGCTGTATCGCAAAGCAAAACCTCTCCTCCACCAAATTTGTCAGCGAGGACTCGGACGACTTTTTGTATGCCTTGCTTGGAATCAAGGAATACATCTCGAAGCCAGGCTCCAAGTCTAAATTAGGTGGCAGAAAGCTTGGTCGTAAGGGTGGCCGCGACCGCAAACCGAAGCCTTTTGACCCGGACGCAGAAAGGAGAAAGGCGCATTACGAAAGCGAAAAGGCGACTCGGATGTCGTTCAAATCCGAGAAAACAATGAAAGCAGTTGGTTCCACGGGCGTCAGTCCGAATATTTCGAGGGCGGCAACACCGGCAAGGCCACAAAACTCAAAAAATGGCAAATCCGTTCTGATGTCCAAAACGCTGTCAAAAGCATCGGCAAAGCCATCGTCTAAGGTGAGCACAAATTCAAAGAATACTGCTCCGACAAATGGCCTACACGCCAGAACTCAGACAGGTCCAAAAGGGGAAGCCTCAAAGAGGAATGTTCAAAGCGAAGACGTCAAGAAAAATGCTCGCACTTCCGGTCGAAAAGAAGACAAAGCAACCAAATCTGGTTCAAAACAAAGTCTCAAAGCTTCCCCTCAGGACTTTAACAAGAAAGTTGGAAAGGACCTCAGCACCGTACTGGAAAAACATTTGTCGAAGGAAGGATCTCCCGGAAACAGCAAGATTATAGGAAACACCTCTCGCGGTGCGGAGACTGCTAAATTGGAAAAGCCAGGGGAAGATTCTAATGCCCCCAAAAAGGTGCAAGCAAAAAAGGACACGAACCCGAAGTCAAAAACTCCCACCAATAGTTTGGCGAAGACTTCGGCAAATTCTTCGGCAAATTCTTCAGCAAAGCCTTCAGCAAAGGCTTCGGCAAAAACTAAGCCTGGGAAAACTGAGAAAACTGATGTTTCCATGAAACCATCAAATAAAGCAGAGCCTAAAAAGTCAAGCAATGTGGTAAGCGATGTAACCTCAAACCAGTCGAAGAAGTCTGATGCTCGAAAGGCTGGCGCAATTGAAACTGAGTTGGCGGTGCAGAATAAGACAGAGATGAAGTTGCCTCCAGGAATCTTCAAACACATTCCCTCCCCGGAACCAAAACTCACCTACGATTCTATGGAGGAGTACTTCAATGAAATGTGCTACAATTTGTTTCTTGAGGAAAAAATGAGCATACACACGAGTCAAAAAGTGATTCTTTCCCCCGAAGACTTTGAGTTGGAGTGGTATGCTGATCAGGACAAAAAGCACAAACAGTTCAAGCTCAATGTTTTGATGACGCCTGAATTTTTGGACCGCTATCTCTCTAAGAAGATGCAAAACCTCAAAAAGAATCCTTTCATGCCAGGCCAGTCTCTCATTCTCATGTTGGGCGATGACATTCCTTGGTACGGCAATATTGTACTAGTTGACACCAAAAGCTCAAACCCCAAAAAGGGAAAGCCTAAGCGTGGCAGAAGCTTCCAAAATGACAACTCTCCTAAACTCCTCGAAATCATTGTTGAGTTATACAAGTGGAACAAAATGCCTTTACCTGTCACTACTGACGTCAAATTGCTCAAGGTTTTGCCTGTTTCGGTTCCTGTGAGCAGGGTTTTCACGGCGATGTCTAGGATACTGAACCCACGGTTCATCGACATGCTTTTGGGAAAGACGCCTATCAGGCAGATTTTTTTCAAAAACTACCTCAAGTTTTCACGCGACAGTTTCAATGAGTCGCAGAGAGTTGCAGTTCAGTCTGTGATGAACAATTCGATCACTGTCCTTCAAGGGCCGCCAGGTACGGGTAAAACGTCCACGATATACGAGGTGATTTTGCAGCTTCTAGAGAATCTCAACACATATCCTATTCTTGTTGTTGCTGCCTCGAACATCGCAATTGACAACATTGCAGAAAAGTTGTTGCCCAAGCACGGAAATTCCATATTGAGAATTGTTTCTATGGAAAAAGAACCAGAGTACAACCGTGAACATCCGTTGGCATCAATCTGCTTACATCATAGGGTGTACGATGGAATGCCTGCCAACTTGCAAGAATCCATTCGCGAGATGAGAAGGCCAAACTCAAAGCTCAGTCAGAGTCAGTACAAGAAACTCTTGACCTCCCAGATCAGCTATTCAGATAAGATCATCGCCCTGAGCCGAGTTATTTTCACTACGACGGTTGTGGCAGGCGGCAACCAGCTCAAACCGATCGCAAAAATGCCAGTCGTTATCATGGATGAAGCCACGCAGTCCTCGGAACCCACAACCTTGATTCCGCTCTCAATGAATGGAGTGGAGAAATTCGTTTTTGTCGGAGACCAGAAACAATTGAGCAGTTTCTCGCAAGTCCCCAATTTGTCGTTGTCTTTATTTGAAAGAATTCTCTCCAATGGCACTTACAAAACCCCACACATGCTCGACACGCAATACCGTATGCATCCTGCAATCAGTAAATTTCCGAGAGAAAAGTTCTACGGCGGTCTTTTGAAGGATGGCTTGACTCCCGAAGATCGGCAAAAGAATGGCATTCCCGCAAACCCAGTGGTATTTTGGGATACATGTGGAAAACATCAAGAGGGCACTGTATTTTCTAGATTCCGTGAGGATAGTGGACTCACCTACGCCAACAAGGGAGAAGTGGATTTCGTGCAAAAGACGTTGATGTACTTGATTTACGAGAAAAATATCAAAAAGTCGGATATCGGCGTGATTACCCCGTACAGAGGCCAGCGGGACCTCATCTCGTCGGTTTTGGTGAAAAACGACCTCATCAATCCTGAAAAGGATGAAGTGCATGTGGAAGTCGACAGGGAGGATTTCTTCAACGATTCGAAGCCAGTGACCATTCACACAGTGTCGGACATCATGATTGCGTCTATTGATGCATTCCAGGGACGCGAGAAAGACTTCCTTATCATGTCATGTGTGCGGTCAAATAAACAAAACAAAATTGGATTTTTGAGCGACGCAAGAAGAATGAACGTGGCGTTGACCAGAGCAAAGTACGGTTTGGTGCTTATTGGCGATGTGGAGTGTTTGAGAAGCTCCGATGCTCTTTGGAGAGAGTACATTGACTCCTTGGAAGGGGCTGGCTCAATCAAAAAAGGTATGGACTTCCAGTATGATTAGACTCATAGAAGGCCGCGTCATAAGACACATTGGCTATATTTATAGATTCTTTTTTCGAAGCTCGTTGCTTCCCGACTCACCTGACCTTCTGCTTCTTAAGTATTTCAAGAGACCGAAGAATACTATGGAGCAAATTGGGCCAAGCAAAGGCAGGAAGACGGCAAGCTTATGTTCGCTGGGGAAATATGCTTGCTGGACCATCTCCTTTTCAAAAAATGCTTTATCCGAGTTTTCCACGCTTCTGCCCGAAAACGTCACCGCCAGTTCAAAGTCGTTCTTTTGTAATCTCTCAATAGCCTGGTCGTAATTATCAAGAGCAGCCAAGACATGTGCTCTCGTAGACTCCGGAATAGAAATTCCATTAAGGGAGCTAGAAATCTTGAGCAAGGCAGTCAAATTGCTCAAAGCCCGCTTCAAGTTTTTAAGCGTGGCGATTCTGTGGAAAGCAGCGACTCTGAAGATGGCGCTTTGGGGTGTCGAAGGCACGCCCAAAAGCTCGAATAGTTGCGAGGCAAAATTGTCGAATATGACGTGCAAATCTGAGGCTGCAATTTCGAATGGCTTGGTCTCGTCATTCACGCTCTCACCGTTGAAAATATGCACTCCACCCCACTGAGGGATCAAGAATGAGTTCGTTTTGGAATTCTCCACGAGTAATGGCCGCTTCTCATATGTGCTCAGGGGAAAGAAGACGAGAAAGTTGATCGACGGCGCGATGTCGTGACTGTTCAAGTTCCATTCGTTATAGTTGATGAATGTCGCCAAGTCATGTTGTGAAAGCACCCTGGCAGTGCCGTCAGAATTGAGCTGGGGCTCGCTTTGCAATTTGGAGTAGTAATGAATTTGGCTGCTGATCTTGAACGTGCTGAAGTCACCAAGAGCGCTGAAAACAGGTTGAATGAAGTCTACGGCGTCTTCAATTGGCCAGTTCACGGGACGGCCATCCTCGACAAAGAGATTAAAAATGACGTTGTACTTTGGAGAGTAAGGAAACACCACGTCTGCGGTTGATGAATCTCTTGAAAGCGTCGCGAGGGCCTCGATCTCACTCTTGAAAACAGTCTCGAGTAGCAACTGCGATACGTAAGCAGCAAAATCTTCCATCAGAGTTGGTTCTAGAGGAGAATAAACTGTGATTTCTTTGAGAGTCGGAGAAAGTTCATATGAAAATTGTTGTTGGGGGCTAGGGTCCGAGCCTGATTGTTTAAGCCTGACGACATACTCTGCGGAGTCGGCAAAATCTTTGCCATCGCCAGCAAGCAAGAAAAGCGACCATGTTCCTGCCAAATTTTGTTCAACGAGCGACGCGTCAATGATCGACTGGGAAGTCTCCAAGAGCCCAGGAAACGCCGTCAGCGGGTCAACAAACACCGGGATTTTCACCCGTGTGTTGTCTAGAAAGTCGTGAGATCTCCTCTGTACATCTTCCGCTGGCAAGTCGGCCCTGTGGATCAGGGTGGTGTGGAAAAATAGCGGCACTCCCAAAAACGCTACGAATGCGCTCAAATATAGAAGAATGTTGATCCGCGTGGCTCTCGAGCGGTGCAGTTCCTCGGTAACGAACATCTTCAATGATAATTAGATGAAGGTTTCGAGTTGTGATTGATATCGAGGAAAAAAGAGGCTTTGTTTTGAGGGGCTTTGTTGTTTTTGCGTTGTTCTCTTGCTTCCAGAGGTGAATTGAAGAATAGTGCGCGACTTGTTCGCGTGGTCTTTTGAGGTGGAAAATGGCCGTTTTGGGCTGCGAAAGTTGACTTGGTGATTATGATTTAATGGAAGAGACTGAGTAAGTTCATCAAATATCGAGTTTTTAAAGCAAAGGTCACGACAATGATTTCTTCCCCCGAAGATTAAAAGATGTGGATGTTTGATCCCATTAGCAACTTTGGCTTTCAAATTCATTTTTTTTCGACATTTAGTTGTCAGTCGTACTTTTTTATTTTTTTTGAGAAGCCCGCAACATGTATGAGAATGTGAGAAGCCCGCAACATGTATGAGAAATGCGAAGAAGTGGCAAAGTTACGAATTCTGTGATATGATTTTGGTCAAAGTAAAATGCACACTTTACAAAAAATGACCCAAATCGTTCTTTGAGAATGATCGTCTTCCATCATTTTATCGTTCATAAATATTCTGAGGTTTCAGCTTTCCAAAACTTGCCCAATACTCTTCACTACTGGTCGCAACATGGTCTTTTCGGTCGTGACCCGATAGATGTGCGATGAACAATGCGCAACTGGGTTTGGCTCCGGCCCTAATCCCGGCCCTGATCCTGGCCCCATATTTCGCAATCTCACCGCGGTCTTCTCCATCTTCGTCTTTCGCAACCTTCTCTTTCTATCATAATGTTTAAGAAACCTCCCCAGGTGAAATCCTCCTCAAACGTTAAATCTTCTGAAAGGAGACACTTGCTTACGGAGATATGTACGCAGTTCCGGATCAAAAGAGAGAATCTCACAAAGGACCAGGAGTTGGCCTTGCTCCCAACAGTCACGAAACAGGCAACATACCATAGTATCCAAGACCATAAAGGTACAATCTATTTCGATGGCGAGGACAAACCCATTTGGTTCCGTGTCAGAGACTCCTGCCTATATCCGACAGTATACACGCTTTGGCGGGCAGGGTACCTTCTACCAGTGGTTCTCACCAATCCTTTTGTCATAAGTCGTATAGTAGGGAATGCAAATCTCTTGTTGCCCGGGTGTATACCCCCATTTGACAAGCGGATGTTGCGAGGAACACTCGTGGGCGTTGCCAGCTATGACTCGCCCACGGTGATCAAGGCAATTGGCACCTGCTCCCTCAATTTGACCCAGTTCGATGATGTTCAAGATAGACAAGGAACAGCTGTGACGATCATCCATCGGATAGAGGACGAGCTCTTCAATTTATACGATGGGGAGTCCGCCCCAGAACAAGTCGACAACACCTTCCCGCAACCGCCAGAACACGTGGACAGCGGACCTGTTGACGATACGAACGAGGGAAACGGGGGAAATGATGCAAATGACTCTAGTCAAACAAGAGAGGGCGATATGGACCAGTCTCTAGACGATTCAGAAGCGGGAAGAATAGCTGCAGAGCAAAATCAGCCAACAGGCCAAGCCGACAATGACCAAGACGCCATTGAGGGTCTTGCCGAAACCGTAGACGAACTTTCAGTTGAAGACCTCGACAACTTTTTTGTTCGGTCTTTTGTACAATCCGTGAAGCTCTGCAAGATCGAGCTTCCACTCTCCGCCTCCAAATTCATGGCCGACTACATCCTCAAGAATTTACCCAGAATGGACACAAAGTCTGCCAACATCAAGAAAACGTCTTGGAAGAAGAGCGCGAAGTTTCTCAAGGCGTTGGAGAAGATGAAGTACCTCACTTTGAAAGGGAAAGGTGATGACGTGAACATTGTTTCCATTACCGTGCCTGCGGAAAAAATCGCCAATTTTGTCACACATAAAACAATCGAGACGCAAAAAGCCACAGGCTCAACCTCAGCCAAGAAAAGCGCCGATAAAATGACGGTCTTATCTCTCTACAAGCCATCAAACAAGTCGAGGATGGTATTCAACAAGCTCGATCTAGACTTCCAGAAACTTTACACAGCGCAAGAACTCAAGGATGTATTGAACCGCTACATCAAGGAGGCCGAGTTGGCCAGTAGAAGAAACCCCAAGATGATCATCTTGGACCTGGCTCTTGGCCCAGCCATTGGCACTTCGGAGTCTGAACTTAGCAGAGACAAATTGTTGCCGTTGTTTTTGAAGAGCTTCTCGCCCAACTATACCATTATCCCACCTGGCGGGACATTTGATTCCGCCTGTGTGGTGAGAAAAGGGGAGCCGAAAAAAATCAAGATCCTTACCCAGACTGTGCTCGGACGGAAGAAGACGACGACTGTTGTTGAGTTTGAGCACTTCCACATAAAACCGCAGATGTTGGCCGAGGATTTAAAGAATAAGTGCTCGGGATCCACAGCAATAGGTCCTAGCAAACACAATCCCGCTGTCACAGAAGTGATGGTTCAAGGCCCGCATGGATCGACAATCATTGACTACTTGAAAGATAAGGGCGTCCCAATCTCGTTTATTGATTTCGAAGACAAGAGCAAAGGTAAGAAAAAAAGATGACCGAATATAAATAAAACCCTATTTGATTGGCGCTATCGCCCATGTGAGAAATGAATTGTAAATCGTGAAGCACGAAAATAACCAGTTAGGCGTGATACGCACCACGCCTTGTTGTCCAGATACTGGAAAAAAAGAGATATTGCTCAACATTAAATAACCATTTCAACGACCCTCTGGGATGCACCTGTGCTTATGAAGGCAGACTTAGTGGATGGATTGACCTGTAGACTCTGAGCTGGAATTCCGCCCGGGTATTCGTGCGCGTTACGACATTGACTTAAGTCGATGTAAGTCAAGGGCGCGTATCCACTCAAAAGAGAATCAACGCCCGCTCTTGTGACACGAACACAGCCTTTCACAATAAGCTTTTGAAGATTGAACAAGTGAAGCGAGATCGAAATGAGAGACAGGTCACTGACGGCGGAGCCGCAGAACGAGAGATCCAATTCTCTCAAATTTGGGCATCCCTGACACAAAGCCTCTATAGCCAAGTCCAGTAGGGCACAGCAAAAATTGAGATTCAAAATCTCTAGATTGGGAGCAGCATTGGCAAGAGAAATGATTGCTTTGTCAGATAAAAAGGTGCAGTCCTTTAGTGACAACTTTTTGAGATTCGGAAACGACCGATATGTCCAGTGCTGAAAGCCCATGTCTGTAATTGTTGTGCACCTAGTCAAATCCAAAGACTCGAGAGTTTCGTTGGCATGCATAGAAATGTGATACATGATATTATCAGTCAAGTGCTTACAATAACCGAGATTGAGAACTTTCAAATTCTTTGAGCCGGCGTCGTTATTGTAGGTGCCCTCAGAGCCTGGCAAATGTAAGGTAGCGCCAGGCGTTCCATTTGCCCACCCGATCAAACGCTCAACAACAGAATCTTGCACCTTACGACAGTTAGATAAGTCGACCTCTTGCAAATGCTTTCCAACAGATGGAGAGGTGAGGTCCATGATGGCCATGGCGCTGACTTCCCAAAGACAGCGCATTTTGAAAACTCTGATACTTCCTGCCATACCAACCTCATTGACAAGGTAGCTGAATCCCTCATCTGTGACGTGAAAACAGTTAGATATATCAATGTATTTTGGTCTTGAGCCGACAAAGTCTGTAATTGAGATAAGAGCCTGATCATCGATTCGAGTATTCCACTGTGAAAGATCAAGCTTCTCAAACAAGTTCGGCGCAATGTATAACAATTGCCTCCAACGTCTGCTCACGAGCCTGAGCTTCATGAGCATCGGAAGAGCCAAAAACTCAAATGCTCCTAGCAAGACTTTGTCGGGAATCGAGCCCGCAGAAACTAAAACTGATGATCTTCTCCGGCCTGCAAGATTGGAAAGCTTGATACGCTTGTTATGAGGCATGTATTGGAAGGAGTTTTTTCTGGAGATGGGCTGGAATGTGTTTGATGAAAGGAGGGGATTTTTAGCTGGAACAGTCATATCCAATGGGCCACGAGGAAGCTGCAGATCTGTGAGAGCAGATATGGATAAAGGCTTGCGAAATTGCCCTTCATCATTGGCTTTGAGTGTGAGCAATGGTTTGGGGAGTGAAGGGGGCTCAAGATCTGATAAAGAGACCGGAGATACTGACCGTGACAAGCACTTGCGACTTTGTGTGGCGTTATCAGAGCACCCAAATCCCCAGTTCGGGTTAGCGAAAAGCAGTTGGGGAGTAGAGGGCTCGGACGTGTTTGGGCTTGTGGCTCGTGTGCTGTTCGCACTCTGATCGAACTGAGAGTTGAACTGTGTCGGCATAGAGGAGACGAGAAGCGGAGAGCTGGCATGAGAGCTCTTAGCAGAGTTTTGCAACATAAACCGATCTGCGGAGTCTAGCTCAGGCGACTCGTTCGAGTTCTTCCTCTCATTCGCAGTCTTCTTCATCTCCTCAACAACGTTGGGATACTGGTTGCACACAGCTTTCAACAGGTCTGTGCGAATCACGATCAACTCGACTGACAGAACGGACCGAATGCTGGCGCTTCTCTTGTGGTTGCCGTTGCCCTGGACATACTCGAGAAATGACATTTCGCCAAAGTACGACCCGCTACGCAAACGTGCAAGAACCCGCTCGAGGTTTGCGTTGGGGTCGAAATCGATCACCTCGACTTCGCCGTGGGTGATGAAGTAGATATCTGAGCCGGTATGGCCCTTCTTGACGATTAGCTCGAACGGCATGAAGCTGATGGGCTCTACGCCCAACGCCAACCGGTGTATGATATGCAGAGGGAGGTTCTTGAATATGGGCACTGACTTGATGAACTCCTGGATCGAGACCGTCGAGTCGACATTGTCTGCCAGGGTAGCCGTGGTGCGAGGCTCTACCGTTTTTTGCGACGCGTGAACGAGCTGAGAAAGCGGCAGCGGTGCTGCGGAAGGTGGAGTTGCTATTGCTGGGGCCACGTGGCTGAGAGGAACACCTAGCCCCTTGGGCGCGGGTGAGCGGCTCAATTGAACAATGGGGATATCGGCCTTGTTCTTTTTCTCCTGCATTGCCAAACGTTCCTGGGCCTCGTCACGGATCCGCCGTTCGATGGGCGGGTACGAGCGGAGCACGGAGTTGAGCGCGTCTGCGGTGAGTACACCCACGAGCACCCTCAGACATGAAACAACGGTGGCTGTCCTAGGGCGATTGAAAAGAATGCCGATCTCGCCGAAAAAAGACCCGGCGGCTAGCTCTGCGAAGATGGACTCGCCGTCCGTCGACGCCACGCTGACTGTGCCCTTCAAGATCCAGTACATGGATAGAGCAGGATCGCCTTCCTTGATGATATACTCCTGAGGATGGTAATGCACAAGATTGAGTTTGGCAGCCACTTTGGCGTGGAAGCATTTCGGCGCGTCTTTGAAAAGCGGGAATTTTTCTAGCTTATGAAGAAGCGGCGACGGGAGGTGCTTAACAGGGTCCAGCTCGTCGTCCGTCTCTGTTTCCGTGTCGCTTTGAGGGCCCAGACTTTCATAGTCGCCCGGGCTTCCCGCCAGGTCCTTACGCTTCAGCGAGGCGCCCACAGGCTCTGCGAGGGGAGAAGGGCTGGCCGGTCGAAAAGTGCCAGACGATGTTTTCATTTTTTTTTTTTTTTTACCTTTTGTTTCTCCTTTTCGTTGTTTTTACTGGCTCCAAATATTTTGCAAGTTGAAAGAAAGACCTAATGCGGATAGGAGAAAACCGTTGGTGCTGCGCTCCTTCAGATAGCGCGGGTCTGGTGTCTCAGGTCGCGCCGGTGAGCGAAAAAAAGTCTTTTCGGTATTGAATAAGCGAGCCGAGGAAAATATAGAGGGGCTGGAGAAAACTTCGCCGTGATGGTTTGGCCGGGAAAGTTTGAGGGAAGTGACTGGGATTTCCAAGAATACAAAATATCAAGGAATGTTCCAGAATTTAGTGGCCTGAGATTTCGAGGATGCTTTCAAGGAGCTATCGAAACGATTCTAGAACAAGTCGCTGAGAAATAAATAGCTTGGCAATTAATAGCTGGGAAGAAATAGCCGGGAGAATTAATAGCCGGGGAAATAAATAGCTGGGAATAAATAAACGGGAAATGAGAAGTCGAGGGATAAGCGGTTTATGGCAAACCTTTGTAGGTTGTGTGAAGTTTATGGAGCAAGCAGAGGTAAATAACAATCAGACAGGCGCAGGGCGGAGCCAGATGAACTGGCCGGATTCCGCCTTCATATATAATCCAGGGCCATGTATCAGTGCGGGCTGGCAAAAAATAGCCTGTGCCTGCACGCAGTGCTCAGATCTGGCTATAAGAGAAGACAAATTTCTTTTCCAGAGACACCATTACCGGCTTTATCGTGCGTGCGCGCTTTTTTCTCACCTTCGATGCGGCCCCGTTGTGTTTCGCTTACGTGGGGGCCCGGGGCCCCAGACCGCGCACGCCTACCAAATTTCGCCTTCAGCCCAGTAAAGATATGGATGGTCAATGGCCACCAAAAGAATGAAGAGACAAAAGAAAGAAAAATTTTCCTTTACTTTATAGGGGAACCTCTCTGATGGCATGCCACTGAATTCACTTTTTCTGTTACAGCCACTTGTTGGAGGTAGCTTTGGCCGGACTTTCGCTCTCTGCGCCTGCTCACAACACTCGCACACACTTTCTCGTACGTTGCTTCTTGCCGCACGCTGCCGCCCTCATGTCCCATTACATGGTTAGCGGCCATGGTTAGCGAGGGCCATGGCATACCACGTGTTTTCTAAGCCCAGGTAATTTTTTTGCATTTGTGACTCAATGCGTCATCAGGAAAAACAAAAAGGAAATACTGGGATGACTTCACCTTCAACTTAATGGTGTTGTCGAAATCTGTCTCTCCAAAGTTGCATTCGAAGCTGCGACGTGCCTGGATTCCAGTTCTTTGCCAGTGAATTTTTTTGTTCTTGGCCGACATCGGCCATCGTTCTCTGGCCCTAGAAAATCTCGAATAAATAAATACCTCACTCCTAACACACAGTGTGCATTCTAGGGCGGGAGAATACCGTATCGTATGCGGCGCGCCGCCCCACACTCGTCACTATTCCTACGTCTCGGGGCCGCACGCACACCGGTGTGCACCGAACAAGCCTGAGCCATATTTGGTAGGTGGGCTGTTTGTTGCGTATGGGCACATGAGCTTCTGCGTGGTGTGTCGCCTGGGTGAAGTGTCGCCTGGTTCCGCCTAGTTCCGCCTCATTCCGCTCAAGCTTACCTGATTGGGCCTGGTTCCGCTTTCGCTTAACGCCGCTTGAATCACTCGGTGCTAATGCGAGTATGGGGTGATTTTCCTCTGACATACCGTTTCGTGTATTCCCCGCACTTCGTGCCCCAAATTGTCGAACGCTCTTTTCTTGCATGTGGGGCGTTGTTCCTTATTCTACCCGCGGGGCACAAGTCCGGTGAGACTTGCGGAAGTTGCCCGCCGGGGCCGGGGCCCTAGGCTTCGTTGCGACGCATGTTTATGTCACGGCCTATACGTCAAGAGCGCGCCATTTCGAACAGGCTGTCTGTCTCTGTCACTGCCTCGGTCGCGGTCTTGGAATTAAGAAAAATGCGAGATTAACCTTTTTCTCTACATTACTTTTCGATGCTACTAAGTACCTACCATTAAGTCCTTGATCAGGCTTTATCGTTGAAAAAAGTGAGTGCTTGTTGAAGCTTACTTTGTCTCTCAATAATGCTTTGACTTTATCTGAGTTAGCCGCGCCTGCGACCGACATCGATTGCTATGTTTTTCGCTGCGAGGACCATGAGGTCACTCAGAGGTCCGAGCTTGATTATTGAGCTTGGCCGCCTCGTGCGATGACGCCCGGCTGGCTTCGCCCGGTTTTTTTGAGGTAAACAAATATACAGCTGTTGTCCTGTCTACGAGCCAAATTCCTTTCATCTGTTATCACATGCAATTTTCCTTTTTTGTTTTGCCTATCTCGATTTTCACCCACATTCAATCGGCGGTGGCAAGAGGAGGGGGTGAACTGCGTGTTCTTATTTGATTCACCCACTCAAAGGCGCCAAGCGTAAAAAATAGAATGCTCAAGAGGACTTTGAAGAAATAGTTTCACAAGCAAAAAAGCTGGAGCAGAGAACGGCAGAAAGATAAATATTAAAGAAGAGAGACCATGTGCTAATTCAAGGAAATGAGGACTCGTGTAAATCGGGCAATTGGCAAAGCGGGCAAATTAATTGGCGCTGTTATCATTTCTCTGGTCTTTCCTTTTTTTTTTTTTCACTTTCTCTTTTGGAAAAAAGCCAACATCCTGTCGTGTAGGAATCGTTTCACAATCAAGTCTGGAAAATTCATTAGAAAGGATCCTTGTATTGATTCCCGGTACGCCGATTCCTTTGACCCAAGTCTTTCGTCGAAACTGGGCAAAGACAATTTGACTACAGCGCTTTATAGCGCTGCGTGAAGCTCTACTTGTTGGATTAAAGGCGTCTTGGCTAATTTGACTAGTAATTGTTCTCGAGCCTTTTGTTGAAGCACGGCTCAATGTTCTAAATCATCTTTTTCAGTCCCGCACAGAATGACGAGTTATCGAAATGTACAGCCATCTTGCACATTTTACAGCTTCAGCGCTGATTGCAGACTTCATTTTCATGTTAGATGTGACAGATTAGGGCACCAAAAAATCAAGCATTTTCATCTGACCTTCGCCTTGTAAAGAGCTAGTCACTTCTTTTTACCCAGTAACAAAACCCGAGTGTGGGCCTGAGCTTGTTGCCTTTGCAGTTCTGGAAATCGCAGAAAACGACCATGCAAGATCTGGCGCTTGAAAATAGTCGGTCTCTGTGGCAAGGTTAAAATCTGAAAGCTGACTCCGTTCTACATTCACTTTGGCATCAATTGAAACTGGGCAGAGCAAAAAAAAAAAGTTAGTTATCGAAACTTGCAGCTTGATCTTGAAGCTTGTTTTTGGAGTCTTTGAGCTCTCCATCAAGTGTAAGCATTGAAAAATTTTCTTGTGTCAAATGAGGTAAACAGTCTCGACACTTTGCCCGCTGTTTGCTCGAGGAACACGAAATAAAACATCGACTAGGCTCGCTCTTTTGCTAAAAAAAATCAAAATGTACTCAAAAGCTCAGGAAGATGAACACACTTTAATTTCGATCGTAAAACACCGAACAAGCTTCGCGAATCTAGATCCTTGATGCTTTTATTGGATTTCTGCTGGTCTTGAGACTTTTTCACATAACAGCTTCGATGAGTCAATTTCTATATACACGTTGAACGTCTAGCTCTTGAAGTCAATAATGACAGATGGGCCGATTGTACTGCTCATACTACAGAGCCCAATCAAGTTTGGGTTCTTTGTTCCTGGAGGCTGGCATCCGTAAACAGCTTTTGATGCAGCCTTGATATTCTCGATGATTTCCTCGTCACTGAAATCACAACGACCCACGGGGAAATAGAGCTGATTTTTCTTTTGCTTGAAAACGTATGCCGATGCATTTTTCTTCAAGAGGCCTACAAGGTCCTCCGCCACCGTTCCCTTTTTCGAAGAGGGCATCAAGTTTTTGGGTCCCAAAATCTTGGCTATTTGTCCAAGTTGCGGAACCATGCTTGGGTGTGCAAGACATTGGGTATATTGACCGACAGATAACCCACCCTTGATTTCGTTGATCAAGTCCAACCCACCAATTCGCGTGTGCTCTTTCAAAGCTTTGATTTTGCTGATTTGCTCGGCGTCATCCGTGAAAATAAGCGTGTTGTTTGGTCTCACGGACTTTGGAAATACGATTTGACCTTGCAATGGATGCGAGCCTTTTTCTGGAATCACAGTTATTTGCAAAGAGACGGTCGTCATCTCGGGCCTTTTGCCGACCTCCGAGGCACGCATAAATCTCATGGCTTTTGGCACATCCATGTACAATAGATGCTCCTGTGGCCTCACCTGCTGTTTAGCTCTTGATTTGGCCTCTCTTAAAGCTATCTTTTGCGGGTTCTTAGTAGCCGTGAGCTTAGGCGAGGGGCGGATCGTTCTGAGCACCACTTCTTGGCTCACAAAGGATTGCAGCGAAAAGCAACGAGCCCAAGGCATCGCCGTGAGCCTTTCTATTCTCTGGGTAAACATTTGTGGGAATGGGTTGTAGTCAACGTTGGATCTGAAGAAAATTCTGTTCACTAGATTGAGCCGTCCTGTGCGCGCGTGACATAGGGCACGTGACCGAAGTGAAGAGGCTTTCGCTTGGTCCCTGAATACGTCGAACTTAGAATGAAGTACTCTGCCGACGCGAAAGAATAAGGAAGATTGTCTCAGTTTCTGTGAGGCCCTAAAATCTGAGACTATATATAGATGTTTCAAGAGTGATTCTTTGGCGTTAAATTTTGGACCAAACTTAAGAAAATTTGAGTTTGGGTTAGCCATAGTCTGCTGCGAATACCCCCAAGGCAAGTCATATAAAACACGCAAGCTACAAAGCAGATCATCTATGACAGGTCTTTTACAAGTTTTTGAGAAAAAGAAACTCATTCAAAAGGGCGCTAGCTATTTGAAGATACTCGAGCTAAGCTTATCATTTGATCGTTTCCTGGCTAAGCCATTTTAATTCATCATGAGAAGTGTAAAGAAATGACACATTGAGAGATGATACGTTGACAGTATAGTGCGTCTGCTACACGTCTTCCTTTTTACGATGATTACCCTAATGGCGTGCGAACTGACAACTAATTGATTTATCGATAATGGATTAAAAGATGCGCAAAATCTTTTTCCCATTTATCTCTTTTTAATGCTTGTGGTAGAGGCGAATCCTCCGGGCGGAGGAGGATTATTCTTGAATGCCGATCTTTAACTATTGTATCTTGGGTGCGAGTGACTCATTGGAAATACGTCTTCTATTGCCTGTGAACTCAATTTCCAACAAAACCTCCTGAGAAAAAAAGACATTTGCGGGATTTTAGGGCGTACTCCTGAGACCCTAAGGTGTACTGCTCAGAGCCAAGTGTGTACTATTTTGGCCTGAGAATGTGTTTAATCGGTATTCGGTACATTTGAAGGTCTGTGATTAGTAATATTGTCAATACTTTCGCCATGATGACGAGGCTCAACTCCAACAGATTTCTGTTTGGGCTCGTTGGTTGGACTATACCGGCAACATGGAGGTAGAATAATTTGAAATTTGGGTTTTCATACGCTGCCATGACTCTCACTATTTTTTTGATCAGAAACACAAGGAAGGCAGCTCGCGAGGAGGTATTCCAGAGGGCTCAACCTCCTTCGATCCTTTCCGGGGTGCTGAACCGAGAGAAGAGCGCACATAACAATTACAAATACAATGTATAGGAAATGAGGTCCTCTCCCAAAGCTTGAGTTTTGTTAGTGCTTTTAAAATTTACGTTACTGTATGGACAATACTTACGGCTCAGAAAGGGTAGATGCAGAAGTATCGGGAAGTATATTCTTGAATCCAAATCAAATTGAGGTTTGATCCGAAAAAAGAAGAAAAAAAGTTCGAAATCAAGACATTTACAGCAGGAGCTTCCTGCGAAAAGGTGGGTCCGAACTGAAACGGGACCCTGTCACAAGTCTGATCAATCGACATTAATGAATTTCCTTTCGAATTAATTGATTCAAAGATACAAGGATCATTACAGGATACGCCTGATAATCGACATTCGAATTCACTCATCTTCGTAAGGGAGAGTAACTGCGCTTGACTCATAGGTCTTAATCCGCCTTATTGAGCTAAGAGTGGTAAAAGTTATCGAAGACATTGAGAAGAAAAGAGACAAAAAACCAAAAAATCTAATGTTTCAAGAAACATCCCGCTCTAAGCAGAAAAGACACGTCTGATTTCCTCTCGCTCACTCATGCGACGCGTCAGATCGCGCATCATCCACCCCAATTTAGTTTGCCTTAGCAAAAGTCAATTCCAAAAAAGGCCGCGCGAGCTTTTCATCTTGACAATTTTTTCAATATTTTTTCAATATTTTTTCGATGGCGCCCGAGCCACCACCAACCTTACGCCTCGCCAAGTTTGCCAAAGGCTCAATATATACCGGTTATGATATTCTCCACAGACAAGAAAAAAAAAGAGGAAAACCCCTCAAAAAAAAACAGCCATAAAAATCATTAGAGCAACGTGGAAAGTT
>JAKTUN010000449.1:0-10205 GCA_030556725.1 Metschnikowia viticola | reverse complement strand
GTTTGGCTCAGAAAGCGACTCGGCCTTGGAAAGCCCTAACCATCGAATATTGGTCTGGTCCAGACGCTTCATCTAAAGAACAGCCCACGAACAGGTCAACTGTTACATTCTCAACCACGCGCCCGCGTATTGGTGAAGCTCCAATCCAGCACGCACAAACATTATCTAAAACAGCGAGTTTGTGTCTTTGTACCCGTTGATTTCCATGTCCCTCTCTCTATTCTAAAAAACACAAACCTAAACAGGACCTATACTGCGAAAGAGGTCTCTGTAGTCGGCACGGCGTGTGGCGCTCACGTGTTTTGGCGTTTTCAAATACTCCCTGCGCTCACCGGGAGCTATATCGCCCGCCCACTCGTCGAGCTGAAGAACCCGGCGCGAGGTAGGGTCACACAACTTCAAGGCAAGCATGATGGTGAAGTACGCGTCGTTCCCCGCATTGTGCAAAAAGGAAAAGGGTTGTTTTACGGTCCGGAGCGCGTTTTGCAAGCTCGAGCCGTATTTCCCGTGGGAGCATGCGTAGAGTTTCTGGGTATCCAACTGGAGAACCCTCTCTGGCATGGCAATGCCGATTTTCTCGAGGTAGTCGATGTCGTTTTTCAAGTCGTGCCCAACAAACATGCACGGGATACGCGTGTCGGCAACAAAGTACTTGTGGATAAGCGCCCGCAAGAAGTCCTTGGCCTCGCCCAAAGAGAGCAACAACAGCTCGCCCTCTAGGAAATTGTTCATGTGATCAGGCACATACCGCCCATTACGTTTGTTCTTGTGTTCTTCGATGATGATGTGGTACGTGCGCACCGTGGGCGTGAGCGCCAGCTCCTGGTCGAGAGGGGTGTATATCGAGATCCCGATCTCGGTCACAAGCTCAGTGTTGCGTTCCCATGCCTCGATATCTACACAAAATAACAGGGCCTCGCGGCCAAACACCCACTCCATGCTTCTCTTGATCTGCGCCAACGCGTTGCTGTTGTTGCCCCTGTAGCTGCCCCACTCGGTGACCTCTTTAATGTACTGGTTGATTTGTCGGCGATAGAAAACAGCTGGTTTGGGCAATGCGACGTCGTCGTTCGTGTACGGGCCCTGGACAAACCGTGCTTGGAGCACACCGACCCTTGCGGATTGCATCGTGAGGTGGGTGAAGTCTGATAGAGAAAATGAAGAAGGAAAGTGAGGAAAACCAACGAATTCTGTTGCTTAAAAGTGCGCTAAATACTTCTAATACTTCTAAATCAAGAGAATATAAGAAACGCGAACCAATGAGCATGGCGACCCGTTGCAGCTGGGGCCGAGTGCAGGTTGCACGTTACAATGCCAGTGAGTGGGTGAGTGAGTGGGTGAGTGAGTGAGTGAGTGAGTGAGTGAGTGAGAGGCGAGAGGTGAGGTGAGAGGTGAGGTGAGAGGGCGAGCATTTATAGAGACCCCAAAAAAGAACAAAGACCTCAACAAAAAGAGTCCAGCTGCCATTGTTCGAGTACACTTCAGAATATTCGAGATCTCTGAGGTCACGAAAAGAAATTTCATGGGCAAAAAGTATTTTTTTTGCGGCGGGTCCGGAAAATTACTGACCCTAATTTCCTTCAAGCATCCAGGCCATGGGACATTTGAGTGCATGGGCAATTTAAGTGCCATGATGATTCGCGGGTCAAAATAAGATTTGTCTCGGGCTTTGCGGTATGAGCGACACACTAGATTGGCAATATACTGGCCATGTTGGGATATCGATCACTTTCAGACTTCAACATCAAAAGATAAAGAATAGGGGTCTGAACCTTATCAAAATCGTTTTTTTATTTGTGTTAAAAGGCTTTTTTGACGTGGCTCCAAAATCATGGCTCAACTTCACTCCGCTCTTGTTTCTCACTGCCCAGAGCAGCCTGGGTCCACGGGCCTACCAATAAGCATCTGACCTTTTAGTTCAGCAACAATACAGAACGAAACAATACGGTGAGCAAATAAGAGAGAAAGAAAGGAAAGAGGAAAAGAGGAAAAGAAAAAAAGTGAAAAAGTGAAAAAGAGAAAAAGTGAAAAAGAGAAAAAGTGAAAAAGAGAAAAAGAGGCAAAGAAATGAGAGGATAAAAAGAGAAGAGAACAAAGATCCAAATAGAAAAAGAGGTAAAGAGAAAAGAGGTAGAGAATAAAAGAGGTAAAGCGGAAAAGAGAAAGAAGGAAAAGAAAACAAAATGAAAATTCCGGAATTGTCTCTTCGGAAAGTATCCTCTTCATCTAGAATGACTACTTTCACTGGCCGCTGGTCTCTCATTATGTAATTTGAAATATTTCATCTTGAGCACGGTTGCTGCTGCGCCTAAAATGAGAGCTTTGTTGGACCCGATCCCACAGTACACTGTACAGTACAGGCGCGCCGCACGTGACGACAATCTCCACGAGCCGACCGAATCTTGCTTCTTTCCCTCTCCCTTCTCTTTTCTGTTGTGTTTCACTGACTTTGTCAGAAAGAGAATAGCTGGTCGAAAAAAAGCTTTCACATTTTCAAAACTTGTTTCTTGAAGCTGACTTGGAATAAGAAGTATTTGTTATTTGATGGCACGCGTCACATTTGAAAACATATGGGGAGAGAGGACGTCACGTGACTGCTACCTGTTTCGCCCTTTGCGTGGCCATATCCGAACAGGGTTCGCAACCGCAGCAATCTTATCATTATCTATATAAAAGACGATCGAGTTCCACGCATGAGTAGATTCTAGAAAACTGACAATTTCTTTCTCAATTCACTGAATTATATAATCTACCATAATGTCTGACACGATCAAAAATATTGCTGTTTCCGTTGCCGGCTCCGTGGGTGGCAACAAGGTTGCTGATGGCCTTCACTTGGGTAATGGGGGTCACATGGCCTCCGGAATCGCCGGTGGTATTTTGGCTGGAGACGCCGAGAGAAAGGTCGAGGAGAAGAAGAACAAGGATTGAATTTTGTGAAATGGTTTTGACAAATACACTTTTTGACTAACACTTTTGACTAACACTATAAGACTACGAATACGAATATACGATACTTAAGCATTGGGAAGCTAGAGAACAATCGTAGACTCATCTAATCGTCGAGTCATCCGAAAATCTTGTCTCACAGATTAAAACGGGCTTTTGATGAAAAATGCATTGGATAGAGTTAGGATGAATATTATTTGTGATTCACGTAGATAAGCGCAGCGTGCCAGAATACTGGCTTAGCAATGTTGCTTTCAGACAGACAAATATCGAGAGTAGTAAGACAAGGCAACGAGCAAGTGGCTCCATCAGGAGCTGTAAATTAATAAACAAAATAGGCTTGATGAATTTGGTTAAATGCCTCGTGCATGATCCAAGTGCTGAATGTATCCTTGGCATTGAGGCTGTGCATTTTGGTTTCGGCAATTATAGAAGGGCTCAGCCAGAATCAGTCAAAACTCGGCCAGAAGCAGCTAAGATCAGCCGCACTATTTGCTTAAAAATACGTCAAGCCACCAGCCTCACCTAGTCCATACAAAAGAGCCACAACTTGTAAAATTTGATGAATAGTAATTAATAAATTGATTTATTTCGAAATCTGAACGATTCTACTAAGCCTATGTGCCAAAGCACCTCCGCAATAGCAAACAATCAGTCTATAGCGATACTGAGTATTAGTTTAGTTACAAGTGTAGCTTTCTCAGTACCGTGATCATGTAAGCGAAAGGGCCAGATTGATTATACGAGCGAGGTGACAAGAAACATTTTTCGTACTTTACTTAGCTTACTAAAGCTGCAAAATTCTTGGCACAAACTGCCTGACGTAAGAGAAGGTGTGTTCCGCAGATGACTGGTGAATCTTTCCCCCTTAATCAAAAATTCTTTGAGTATAATATACGTATTTGAATATAATCAAAAGGGGAGATTTTTGCTTCTTATAATCTTTCGCGGAACTGCTTTTTTCAAGCCGATCACATGAGGTATACTCTGGTATACTTTGATATCTTTTATGTCGAGGCTTTTGTCAGCCATTATGCCTATACTTGCCTCGAATCAACAGGTCACGGTTCAGCTCGCTCACTATTGTTTGCAGCCAATGCTTGGCATTTTCGGCCCCGGAAAGACTCCGGTAATAGAACAAAATCGACTATATAAGAGAGGTTGAAAATCCTCACATACGATCAGAATAGTTTTCATCATCAGTAATTTCAGCACAGACAAAGCCATGCAATTAACTATTTTATCAACAGCCGTCTTAGCCACAGCAGTGGTCGCTGCACCTTTTGGTATCTCAAACCAAGATAGCCAGGAAGTCAAGACCCTCGAGAACCACGAAATTCACGAAAAGCGGGACTACGAGCTCTCGCTTGATGCAGAAGTGCTCGAAGGAAGGTTTCTCTGGTGCAGCGAGTCTTTGACTGATTGCGTGAGAGCGGTCAAGCTCCGGGAGCCCAATTTCTGGGGAACGTATTCCAAGAGAAGAAATGCACAGGAATACAGGCCTTTGTATGGTGGACGCGACGTAAATGAGATTTGGGAGGAGCAAATCTTTGGACTCTTAGAAGCCACAACTGGAATTTACGAATCTGGCGTTAACCCCACAACCATAGAATATTCTTTGGGTGAGGGGAAGGGGGGAATTACCGAGGCTCTCGAGGAGAAATGGGCGCAACTCAGTGGCATGACTTCAACCCAATATAAAACCAGCTCTAACTATAAAAAGTGTCAGGATGCGTTGTACGAGACCCTCGAAATGCTCAAAGTTCTCATTGAGAGGCAAGGCGGACTCGTGTACCAGGGAAATTACATGAAGCCCGACCCCCAGGACGAAGGCATTAACATGCATCTCGCTGAGTTAGATAGGGAGGAAAGAGGCCGCCTGGAGAAAAAGTTGGCTCAGTTCAGAGAGCAACCAGAGAAATTCGAGGAATGGCCTATCCAACTCGAGGGTGAGTCTGATCAATACGAGGAGGAGTCTCCGGAAATGGAGGAGCTTTTCTAATATTGTTGAAGATTATAGACTTCTAGCACGTTCTAGTTATTGTCTTTATAGTTTTGTTTAGAGTTTGAATTCACCGTTTGCCATTCACCATGAGCCCGCAAAACTACTGTCTGTATCTCAAAATGAACGAGCTTAGTTGTGCTGTAATGTTAATTGTGCTGTAATGTTAATTGTGCTGTAATGTTAATTGTGCTGTAATGTTGATTTTCGTCCCGCAGAGGAGTGTAAGAAATGTGACCTAAGAGGTTTTTTCATATTTGCAAGCCCACAAAAAGACATTTCGTCTGATCCGTATATTGTTCAGACAACAGGGTCTCTCGTCTTTTCTTAAATAGTGTATGGTACATTGTCGAGGATTTTCAAACACATCTTTTTTGTCGAAAAGATGTATTCAAAACGTCCTACACCATAAAATTAGATTCACGCCTCCTGGCTCTCTCGATGATTGTCCACTCTGAGCTCTCTATTTCTGTATCGTGTTCCATGTAATAACTCAATGTTCAAAGTTTGGACATGAGATCCACTGAACAAGCTGTCTGGCATTGTCTCATCCGGCAAAAAAAGCACTACCTTTCCTACTCTCAATAATTGGGTGCGTCCAAAATAAATTATAGAAGGCAATACAGAAGCAATATGGCGGGTGATGAGAAAAACCTAATTATCCTCCGCACAGATCATGCCAGTTTGCCAAACGTTCAGGCTATTTGCGAGAATCATGTCATGCGCGACGCGTGGTGAAACATCAGAACCATCCTTAATATGAACCGCGTGTCTTTCCTCTCTCTGATTTTTCTTTATTTTTTTATTCTTGTTTCTTATTTATTTTGTTTACTCCATTCCAGTGTGGACTGGTGAATCACCAGATCAGCCTTCAACGTAAAGAATAAGAGAGCCAGCCACCGCGCGCGGTGTATACAGGAGCGCGCGTCCAAATCAGGCGCGTTTGCGGCTGGAGCCAGCACGGATCGGGCAAGCTCCTCACAAATCCGGGGCCTTTTGGGGCCTATTGGGGCCCCTTGATCTGAGCCCAGGCACCAGGTGCCCCCATTTGGGCCAGCATTCTTCCATGCATGCGCTTGGGTCCGCCCTGATCTGGCATATTTTCCCTTCGACAGGGAAAAGTTATTCTTGATCTGGCGCCGGAGTATATAGAGGGACAGATGTCTCGTTTTTCTGCGATTTGAAGGCTTATTTGATTTTTGTTTCACTTTACTCTTTTCAGCTTTTGTTTTCAAGCAACGCCCCCGTTCCGCTCATTTTCCTTTAACCTCCAACTCGTGTACCACCTATTGCCAACACGCCATTCACTTTTCGATCGTCTGAAAATTCATTTAACAATTTTCTTTCACTCAAAAAAAAGTCGTCTTATTGAGCCGATACTTTTTTTTTTTCGATCTGATTGCGAGAACTCCACCCATCGAAAGTTTTCTCATTACCTGATCTCATTTCATTCTGATAAGCCCGACTGCTCATTTTCGCGCTTAGATCCCAGGCCCCAACCTAATTCCGAAAACTCTAATTCTTAGATCTTGCACGGATATATAGCCACTGACGTTTTGCTAGTCCGTTTTGTTGTGCAAATCTTCCCATTACAGGTCTTTGTTTGCAATAATCTTTTTTGAGTCTCTAGCTCCAGTTTTCATTTCCGAGACATTAATTAGAGATCACCCGACAATCTCTCTTTGCCAGATCTAGCGGGAACAGCTTTTCTACTTGCCTGAGCTTTTACCCTACACTCCGAAAAAGTTCAACAAAACGCTTGATTTCGACAACACCTTTGCAGAGCCAATTTCTCAAAAACATTTGATAGAACAGATACGTCTTATTGCACATCTCCATAGTTGCAAACTCCAGTCTCGCGCCGCATCCAGTCTCCGGAAATCTACTTTGATCTCCGAGAATCTCACATCATCTGACAACGAACGAATTTCACATTTGCAATCCTGCAAAACTATTCACACCGCCATTTTTTTACTCGAGAATTGCCGGAATATTCTCTCCATCGTTCGGCCAGAACAAATAAAATGAGTGTGCTTCTGACAACAATGTACACGAACCAGCTTACCTCTCCTTTTGCAGCCGGCCCTCACCATGTCAAAGCCTCTTCTTTTGGAAGCCTCTTCAACTCCTTAAAGCCTCAGCAAGTGGCTCGCGAGAGGCGCTCGGTTTCGCCGCTGCATTTGGCGTCGAACGGGCAGTCACAGCCCCAGCGGAAGAGACGCTCACAAAGTGACGAGGGCGTTCTTTCTCAGAATTCGGATCTCGAAATGCCAGCCTCAAAGAGGCCCAGAACTGTGCCTTCTCTGCCCATTTCTCAGAATGCAAGAAGCCCTTTGCACAGCCAAGTCCATGCCGTTCCAACCCAGAATAATATCACATTGCCCAGCCTCAGCGATGCATTAAAAGGCATCGCTCCAAGCCAGAATGAGAGAAAACAAGAGGCCAAATTGCAAGCGCCAACGGTGTCTCTTGACTACTTTGACACATACAAGCCAAACGACGAGAACTGGCGGTTTGGGCTTTTGGACTCTATCCGCCAGGCAAAACCGTCATTTTCCTTGGACAAATATGCGTATTTGGATAAGCATGCATCAAGAATTACGCTTCCCCTGATCCAGGAGATGGACAAAGCCAGCCGGCCTTGCTTTGACTCACGCGTCAGCAGCAAAGCGTTGCCAGCATTTCCTGAACGCAAGATCAACTTCCCTTACGAGTCAAACTACACCTATTTGAACACGACTTATCTCAAAGACGTGGAGAAGTTTCCCGAGTACCTCGAACTAGCGCAGCTGCTTGTCCAGCTCTCTCAATCCTCACAGCTGCTGCCCAAAAGCAGAAATGTAGAAACCCTCCAAAACACTCAAAGCAACCAAAGCTCTCAAAGACACAGTCATACGCATAATACACCCATTCTGCCATCTTATGCATCGTTCACCAGCAAGCCCACCCTGCCGTCTGCACAGAAACTTTCTCTTGTGTCCCGGCTTCCGTATGCCACCCCCGAGCAGTCATTCGAGAAATTGCAGTCAGACGATTCTTCCACATCCGAGCCTCATATCATCGAACAAGCCACACGCTTTATTCCCATCACTCCTCCGTCAGTCAAAGACAAGTCACGGCTGGAGTTGATGAATAGCCCATCAAAATCATCCCACAGCACGCCTCGTGTATGCATATCGTGTGGCTCAGACCAGTCTCCATGTTGGAGACCCTCCTGGAACACTCAGGAAGGTCAGCTCTGTAACTCATGTGGACTTAGGTACAAGAAAACGGCAGCGAGATGCCTCAACTCAGAGTGCAAAAAGATCCCAGCCAAAGGCGAGTGGGCATTGATGCAGAGCAAGGGCAAATCCACATTCGACGACGGTGAGCTGGCCTACGGATGTCTCGATTGTGGATGCAAGGTCGAGGTGAAGAGGTAGACCAGTTTTTGGGTAGCATTGTTTAGTTCTTCGGTAAATGAGTATTTGGTCATATAGATTGTAAATGAAACGGGATATTTGAATTGATCTGAGTTCAAGTTTTAGTAGAAAGGTGTTGTGCCATTCATAGCTGGCCGAGTCTTTTCTCTAATTGTACTTTCTCTTACTTTTTGAGAACATAGAGCCCGACCACCTCAGCAAATCACGGCAAACGATGAAGATGCTGACAAGAATATCAAAATAAGGGTCTTTTTTATTGAAGAGATTCATTTTCATCATTTGACATTGCTTGTATTGTTTCAGTCAAATGACCACTGCCAAATTTTGCAACCGGACCTATCAGTGCGCACGTGAAACCCTGGTTAGAGAAAGTAGCTGTACTTCTTCTGACAGATGATGAGTACTACTACTGTAGCCTGCAGAATCAAAAAAAAAAAGCTGATTACTTTTTCAGTTGTAATTTTCAAATACTGCGCTAAACTGTAGTGAGATGAATAATGTGGTGTAATAAATATCGTTAATGTGATAGGTGATCAAAACTGCACACTATCTATAATTGAGGAAATGTCCAAGCCGATTCGGCAAATCAATTAAAAAAAATTGATACGGTTGACAAGTGAGGATCCTGAGACGGCCAGAAGAACAAGCAATGACTCAAACATACCAAGAAAAAGAGCTGCGTGTTTGAATTAAGCAGGCTTGCCACGCTTGACTATAAAACATTCTGAAAGATATCAACAAGTGCTTTGCTTAAAAATTGCTCCCATGATTTATGTCCTACATGCCCCACGAATTGAAAGCAATTAATGGCACCTGAAGCCCAGGCTGAAGCGCTCGGTTGGGCCTATGGAAGAATGAAGAATTGACCACGATAAAGATACACCAGATGGAATCGATCCAGAAATCGCCCTCGAATTTTTGTTTTTACATATGTGATCAAAATGATAAAAGATAATGTTTTTTTATTAGAATCGTGGGCCCTTGAATGGAACAATGTTTCTCTCTGTCTCCCCCAGGCCCCTTGCGGCTGAGCCCCGTGCCAGGCCACGTCAGGCCGGTGTGTGCCAAGAGCGTGAATTTAGAAGGTTCTATGGGAACACATAAAGGAGCTTGAATGTCGAATGTATAGTACTGATCGCTTCTTTCTGGTTAGTCAAGAGGTGTTTTCCCGAATCGAGAAATCAAATAGGAGAATTTTGAAACTGGCAGCTAGATGCTGCGGAATAACCTCAGGGCTTATTCTTGCTCCTCCAATCGGAAAACGTGGCTTTGCATTGGCCCGCGCTTTGTAATCGGCCCTCGCTTTGTAATTGGCCCTGGCCTCGCTTTGAGAATGGCACTGGCCCTAAAGCTGGCCCTATAGCTGGCCCTAAACTTGGCTGTGGTCGCGGCCCAAACAACTCGCACTCACTTTAGCCCACGCCCAAGATCTATTGTTGCCACCGGCCCAGATCTCCACCACCAAACCCCTCTTTTTCTCACGCTCTCGTTCGGTTCCGCGCTTGTTCTCTCACGTTCTCTCTCTTTCTTCACAAGCGCCCCAAATAGAGCCTCGAGGATATACATCTTTACGCCCGATTTCATATACTCTTCTGGGACCAAACACTTGTAAGTCCACCGTACCAACCTTCAAAGTCTTCAGAAGCATTCTTTTATTGCGTTTGTTTCACATTTTGGCGAAAAATCACAGTCCCGCGGAATCACGGTTTCACATTCACCTTCAATTTTCCCCGAGCTTTCTCACACAAAGATGACGGTGATCTCGATCAAAATCAAATCTTCAGGAGACAAGAAATACGAGGTCGAGGTCGACACAGAATCGACCATCGAAG